>CBMN011747369.1:0-13755 GCA_000582825.1 Hordeum pubiflorum
CCCCCTCCCCTCCCGCCGCCGCCGCCTTCCTCCGGTAGGAGCCGCCGGGCGAGGCTGGTTCAGCTACCGCGGCCCGGGGGAAGGAGAAAGGCCGCTTCTTGGCCAGGTTGAGATTGAGAGATGGAGTCGTCCGGGGGCGGCGGCGGGCTGGGCAGCATGCGCGCGGTGCTCGCCATTCTCCAGTGGTGGGGCTTCAACGTCACCGTCATCATCATCAACAAGTGGATCTTCCAGGTACCCTCCCCTCTCGCATCTCATCTCGCCGCCGCCGCCGCCGCCGGCCGCCCCCTCCATTGCTCGGATCTGCGGGTCAGGACGCCGCGGCGCCCCGCTCTCCGACCTGATTCGGCGCTAATGCGAGGCAGCGGCACCCACAAGGAGCAGGAGGAGGAGCAATTGGTGGTAACGCGTTTCTCTCCTTGCCCCAATGGGGGAAAAAAGGACCGCTCTTTCTGCCGTTTCCATAGATTCATACTACTCCAAGAACATCGCATGCGTTTGGACCGGGAGCTGCCTCTGCTGCACATTCAGTGGACCTAGAGTGGTTCAGCCTGATTTTGCAATACTGTAATGTAATCCTTGGTATGTTTTGCACCTGTAACCAGGACTCGATTTGCTCTTGGTTTACGGCGTCGAATTATCGCCGCAAAATTGGAATGAACTAGTCCTGAATGATATGAGTAATTATTCATGCTGCATAAACCATATGGCATCAGAACAATGGCCTCCTTTTCAGAGAGCAATGTGTTTGTTTGGTGAAATGGCATTAACCTTTCTTTTCCTGCAGAAGCTGGATTTCAAGTTCCCCCTGACGGTGTCCTGCGTCCACTTCATATGCTCTTCCATCGGGGCTTACGTCGCGATCCACGTGCTCAAGGCGAAACCATTGATTCAGGTCGAGCCCGAGGACCGCTGGAAGAGGATCTTCCCCATGTCCTTCGTGTTCTGCATGAACATCGTGCTCGGGAACGTCAGCCTGCGCTACATCCCGGTCTCCTTCATGCAGACTATCAAATCCTTCACCCCTGCAACCACAGGTACCGTACCATCGTTCTGTGCTCTTACTGCCACATCATTCCTGTTTGAAAAGAAGCACCAGAGTTGTGGTGTTGCTTCCTGACCATTCCATGTGATGCAGTTATTCTGCAGTGGTTGGTTTGGAGCAAGCACTTTGAGTGGCGCATCTGGGCTTCGCTGGTCCCAATTGTTGGGGGGATACTCCTGACTTCAATGACAGAGCTTAGTTTCAACATTTTTGGTTTCTGTGCTGCCATGATTGGCTGCCTCGCCACGTCTACAAAGACCATCTTGGCAGAGTCCCTGCTCCACGGATACAAATTTGACAGGTACATGCTCATCTCGTTGTGTAATGTCTGATGCTTTAGCAACTGGTGTTGTCTCGCATACGTAATTTCAGAACATTTTATCTTCTCCCTTCCTAAAATGATTTGTTTTTCGAGCTCGAGGATCAAAAGATCCAGTTCTTACCGTAGCGCTACCGTGAGGTTCAGTCCTGTAAGTTCTTGCCTCGTCAAATGATTTATTAAGCATTCTCTGTTTCTACAGCATTAACACAGTGTACTACATGGCACCCTTTGCCACCATGATACTGGCTCTACCAGCAATGTTGCTTGAAGGAGGTGGCGTAATCGACTGGTTCTACACACACGACTCTGTCTTTTCGTCGCTGATTATCATCCTAGGTTCAGGGGTGCTTGCGTTTTGCCTCAACTTCTCCATCTTCTACGTGATCCATTCAACCACTGCAGTGACCTTCAATGTTGCTGGCAACCTTAAAGTAAGACAGTCTGGACTTCTCTCTCTTCCATCAAGTTTCCCCTCTGGTTCTAAAACCTGCACATTGTGCTGTAGGTTGCCGTTGCAGTATTGGTCTCGTGGTTGATCTTCCGGAACCCGATCTCCCCTATGAATGCAATTGGATGCGCAATCACGCTCGTCGGCTGTACTTTCTATGGGTATGTGAGGCATCTCATCTCCCAACAGAAGGCTGCTGCCCCACTAGGGAGCCAAGGAACGAACTCGCCGAGAAGTCGGGTGGAGATGCTCCCCCTTGTAGGCGACAAGGAAGATAAGGTCTAGCAAGGCAATGCTCCCATACCCAGGAGCCGTTCATTTCAGCGGTTGACGGTACATGACAGTTTGGCACACAGATGCTGAGTTGAGGGAGGCCAGTAAATTGGTAGGGGGGCAACACACACTTTCTTGTGAAGCTGCATATGTTGTAGTCAGGCAAACTGTGAGGGTTTGTTCAGTCACTACTTCTCATAGGGTTGCTAGTTATCATCAACTTAGTCAAATCCCCCCGGACGATTCGTGCGATTAGGATGGTGCTTCTGTTTTCTTGTTTTGCTGCCATATGTTTAGACCTTGAACTGCTGGTATGAAAATTAATGGCATTATGATATGAGTCATCTCTGCATTGAAATTCTGTTGCACATCGTCTCTGATTGGAAAAAAATTAGGAACATAAAGGTTAAGCCACTTCCCATATTTAGGCTGTGTTTCGTTGGACTTTTGCAGCCAACTTCTGTCTTTTCAAAGCTAAAAGCTAACCAAAGGGAGAAAATGAGAAGCAAAAGTTGCAAAATCTACAACTTCCCCGTAGTGTAATTTTCCAGGTGAACCCCAACTTTAACAATGCATTGGTATTTACCCACCTTTGCCATTGGCAAGTCAAAAAACTGTTCGTTCTATTCCTCCCGTCCCGTCGGACCCCCAATCCTCCCGAGCGGCGTGCCTTGCCGCCGGTAAAGGCTCAGGCTGCCCCGCAGCGACCTCGTCCCTCCATTCCTCCCAATCCCCTATCCCCCTCACACCTCCTGTACAAGTACAGAGAGGATGAATCTGTCATATTGTTGTGTATTGATGATGTAAAGTTGGTAATTTCTTTTATGGATGATGCATATTGCTTATCATATTGTTGTGTATTGATGTGAACTGGATAAAACTTTGATAGTATTGTGCATATTGCTTATCTATTGCTATGTCATTATTTTTCTTGATTGAAAAATGACTGAAAAAGCGGTGTGGGATGATGCAAATTTGAAGAACCAACGCAAGCGGTGATGCCGATGTAAATCTGAAAAATGACTGAAAAAGTTGGTAAATTTTTTATGGATGATGCAAATCTGGATGAAATTTTTGATAAATTGTCTAAATTGTCATAATTTTCCTTTGCAAAACGGTCATTCTATTGCCTACCAATGTTCTTGACACTGTTTTACGATCAAGTTGCACATTAAAATATTGACTCATTGCTCAGGGTCATTACAGACAATTCACAGACAAATCTACAGTTTCACAGTTGTTTCAGCCAAACAGCTTCCAGATTTTCCACAGCTGAAAGTTCACAGTAGCTTTTTCACAGCTCACAACAGCTTTTACAGAATCTGCAGCTCAACCAAACACAACCTTAGTTATGCAGGAATGTAAAGAATTAAATGAATGATCTACAAATTATGTGATTTCACGTTACTGATTGTGAATTTTACAAGTATAAAACTGAGAGGATACATGTATTTTGGACCAAACGTTTGCCTAAAAGATGCAAACTTTGGAGAACTTTACAAGTGAATACATACACCCATCCTATGTACATTGCTTGCAAAATAGCTAAAAATAAGCCGGGAGATGAACTCCATAGCGGCAAGAGTAGTTCATCACTGAATTGAGCATGTCTCGGTTTGATGATGAGGCTTCTGGCTGTCGATCTTCGTCAAGTTACAGTTGCCGCGAGTGCAGTATTTACATGTTCCTGAACTTTTCTTTGCGGTGGTCCAGTCATCTGGAACCGTTAGGAAATACTTGGTCATGAACTTCCTGAACCTTTTCTTGTACTCCCTGGGTGAAATTACCGTCGGCAACTCATTCTTTGGCACCACAAGAGAAGTTTTCACCCATGTCTCCAGTTGCTTGTCCCATGTGTACTGCCTCAGGTAGTCGATGATGCCAAGTACAAACTCATGGTTTTGTTCGTCGACTCCCACAAGTAGAGAGTAGTCCATAACATTAACTGACTGCAATTGAGCATAATAATTTTGTTTTGTTAAACCATATTCTGATAGAAACATGGCTAATTTCCTGTAGTTCATGTGAAGTAAATGCATACCGTGAGAAAAGATGTATCGTTCCAGATCGCCCGCTGCAAGAGGTGTTTCGTTCTCCCGCCAATATAGATTGGAGAAACACGCATGTCCTCGACAAAGTTTTGATCCAAGTAGACAGTGTGAGGGTCACTCGAGTCGGCTACGTATCGAGAGAAAACTGCACCTTTAAGATCGTATATCCGTGACACATTGTGTCCAAAGAGGAGATTTTCCATCACCATCAGATCAATCTTCACTTCCTTGCCATGCCTTGTCTGCTTAACCTGAAACAGGGACACTCACTGTGTAAAAACACATGCACATCAGAAGAAAAAAGTGGAAACTATGCTCCATATATTGATGTAAAATACCTGATAGATGCCTAGAATTTTGGCAAGGCAAGTTTGGCTCCCGGTGTCGAGAGAGTGGTAGACATGCTTGAAATAATCGGGGGCGAACTCTATGAAAGACTCAAACTCTGTCTTCATTATTTGCTTGACGATGAACCTGCCATCCATTGTTTTCGCAAAGAAAGCCTTGCTCTTTCCGCCTTGCGCGTTCCATTTCTTGCATCGGCTTAAGGAAGCGACGTATGCAAGCTCAGATGGACAGCATTTCTGTCTAAGATCGTAAAACTGATTAGCGTGCACACATATAACTGAATATTTTCCCTTGAGATTTGCTTTCCTGTTGACAGATATCTCCGGATGGAGGGACGATGACAGAAGCGAGCTATCGTAGCTGTACAGGTCGTCGGACAAAAAGCCTGTTTCAGAATCTGAAGATTCATTGGATGACCAGGATGATGAAGAGGCGGAAGAGGAACAGTTGGATAACACGCTACTAGTGTCCGACGCGTGACTCTCAACAATAGAATCCAGTAGGTGGCGGCGGTCCTCGGATATGGCGAGAGCACGGGAGACTATGCTGGATATCTCATCCTCAGATACAGACAAGACATTGCCACCGGGACCAACGACGAACCGCGGAGAGGGCGCCTCTTCAGCAGATTGTTTGTGCAAGGGTGGCAAATGAGATGGCGAATAGCGGTTAACAAGCTCAAATTTTTCCAGACGTCCAGCCTGAAGCTCCTGCCTGTAAGCCAATCTTGACTCAGTAAGTGGACTCCAGACCCATCTCTCCCTGTCCTCCCATTCTGAAACTCTGACTTGTTGAATACCAAATGGATCTTGCTTAAAGGATGCCGAATGTTGTACGATTGGATCATTTCCCTGCCCCTCAGCATCCAGTCTATCTGATGTTCCGGATGGTGACATCTTTGCGCTATCTTGCTTTTCATAGTGTCTATCCTGAGGGATTTCATCAGTCACTGATGATGAATGTCTGTTCACCCCCAGTTCACCAAACTGCACTGGCTCAATAGACCTATTCTCCCATGATAGTTGGCTGATGGTGCACTCGGCCATATCATCGGCCTCGGCTCCAGCTGCCGTTCGGTCATGACTAAGCTCAATAGTCACCTTCTTCATGCTGTTACTCATTCTTTCTTTTCCAGCAGATTTACAAAGTAGAAGCCCATGCAACCGACGGTCCCAGACGTACTGTCCAAGCAGAAGGACCTGATAGAGCCAATTTACATCAAGAATCTCATGTGCCGAGGACCTAGACACCCCATGCCGATCAACGGCCTTCATGAGAAAATCCTGCATGATGATATCAAATTATCAATGGACAATCAGAAAATTAAAGTTACCAGAAATCATGAGTAACTTCACTAAATTAAAGTAACAGAAAAAGGGGCATGTGGTTTACCACAAACTCGGTCTTCTCTTTAATCATCATCTCTTCGAGTTGAGGAAACTCTTTAACGGGAAGGAAGGCGCTGCAGTTGATCGCCACCTCGGGAAACTGATTCTTCATGTGCTGTATCATGTTTTCAACTTCAGTGAAAAGGGTAACTCCTCTGGCAAGAACCTAAATGAACACGACAGAGGCATTAGACTGAATTCAGAAGGTTGGTATATAAGGTGACCATGAAATAAAATAAAAGAAGCAAATAAAAATTGTACATACATTTCTCCCCTGTTGCTCGAACAACTCATGTGTACTGGGATTATGGAACTCAAGGATTTGCTGTGGCTTGCAGACGTTGTATATTTCGACCGATGAATACTGAAACATTGCAACTTTTGAGCCCAGCCTGAAGTTCAGACCACAAACCAAAAGGAAGAAAAATTATCAATATTATTTTTTTTCAAGAGAAAAAAAATTAACAACAAAAATATAGACAAACAGAAAATAACTTCTTGAATCATTTCAAATAAACTGCTAACAGGTGCGTGTGCATACCCGAAAAAGCGCAAGCAGTCCCTGTTCACCGAGTGTCCACATACTGATAGCTTTATATCAGCAGAGTGGCTTGAAAAACTGAGTTCAAGGAACTTCCCGAATGAGAGATTCCGTGCTTCAGCCGACATCATCACTCTTCGAGATGATTTGGATACCCCACTTTCCTGCTCACATCTTAGGCATCTAGTCCACATCCAAATTTTTCCTTTGGATTCACCAGACAAGCGATGCTCAGGCAGCAAACGCTTCACAAGAACTGTCAGGTTGCCATCGCGGTGGGTGTAAGAGTACATGTGAGCCTCTGGAGGCTCTCCACATGAGAAGCAGCTTAGGTTCTGCCACAAATAAACATTCAGGAATCGTGAGCAGTTGTAAGTACCAAATTTGTGCAGCTGACTGGGACAGCCCAGAGAGCATAATATAGAACAATAAATCATCTTTTTTTTTTTGAGTAAACAGTAAGAAAGAATACCTACTGATTCTTTTCATTAAAGAGTCATGTACAAAAAGAAAACAAATGTAGAAGGAGATTTACCAGTGAAAATATTATCTAGATTGCTCAACGTAAGAGGGATAGTGTAACAAACAGCGTTACCTGATTCTGCAAAATGTCTTGCAAATATCGTCCTAAGGAGACGTCAAAGTTTCCATAATAATTTATCCGGGACAGATGACTCTGCTCACAAATGACCTGTTTTGCGATGCATTGGCTAGACATCAAAATCAGAATGCTTTGACAATCCAACACGTCGTCAGCCTCGTCAATGTGTAAGGTTTTCCCTTCACTGTAAGGGGTGCTGTGTTGCTCCCCATCTTCAAATGCAACTGACAATTGCTCATGTTCTCCAATGGTTGGATGACCAGCCAGTATCATTTGTTGATCTGTTTGTTTCTGGAAATCTTTTAAACTGTCCGTGTACTCACTGGAATCAGTTACTATGGCATGAAGACCTTCACTTGGTACTTCTTGATTGCGCTCAGGTGTTCCTTCTTTCTGGTGATCAGCTGTCTCTTGAGAAGTGACAGGTAGATAAATATTCTGATGGCGGAATTTCTCGATGAATCCTCTCAGTGATCCCGAGACTGATGATACTAACATTTTTTCAGAAGGAAGTGCATGGTTTGAATGGATGGTTCTACTTGTACCCTCCGTCAGCTGACTCGAGCAGCCATCCGTCGGTGAGTATAAAGCATCTGAATTTCCAGAAGGAGCAGTGCTTGCCTCTGCATCAGAACTATGCTCCAGTGATGTGTTACACCTGACATCATTCTCTGTATGACTGACAGGAAATGATGGCCCTTCCTTCATACCAACAGAGTTCGGAGCACTTCCGTCATTCAAGAATACCCTCTGATCCTCAAAGAAGGATGCCTCGAGAACCAGGTGATACGCCGCAAACACGGTGTAGAGCATGACTTGCTTTACTTTCTTCAGTTCTTCGCTATTTGCTCCTCGCAATAATATCTGCAGAAAGCAAAATTTATAATGGCTTCACGAAATAGATTCAACATGAATGAATACTATATATATTTTTTGACACTGAATGAATCTTATATATGATAGACAAAGCGTGCTTACCGTGCATCCCAACGGCCTGGGAAAGCCTTCCAAGAACATCAACGTTTTCAACGGCCGCTTCCCGCCCTCACCACCGGCACCGTTATGCTCCTCCACAACCTTTTCGATGTGGAAGTAGTCGCACTGCTTCAGCTTCGTCGTGGTCATGATGTCTAGAACAGAGACTATAGGAGATCCAGAACAGCGAGCAATTCTCTGCAACCGGTCGAGCTTCATATCGAGCACCAGAGTGACACCTTGGTTCAGTAGAAGCTCCTGTATGTCCCGCGAAACTGTTTTCTCCACCAGGATGACATCTGGAGCACATTTCTCCATCACTTGGCTGATATCCTTTTCCAAATGGTCCTTTTCCTGGCAACATACAAAAAAAACCCCTCTCAGGCTGTGTTTCAGGAAAGAGCATAAATCATCTCTGACATAAAAAAAAGGACATTAGAAAGGCAAATTCAGTATCTGAAGAAAATCATATATATGTAGTTCCAACCTGCTCCATGGAATCAAACGATGACAATCCGACATCGGAGTCCCCGAGGGTGCCTCGGAGCAGCAGCAGCTTGGGGCTGTGGCACTTGGTGGGCATGTGCTTGTGAGCTGCATACTTCCTGAACACCAACCCATTGATCACCTCACTGCAAACATGACATAAACAGCTCCATCAGAACACTCCATCGCCACGACGATGATCCGGTGTCGATCAGTATAAATGGCTTGTAATTAGGAGACTGGTATATAATTGTTACCACTGTCGGCGGGTACCGGAGGCGACACGCTTGACCTTGATGTACAACCCAGGGTCCATTTCATTTCCGGCTTTGCCGTCAGGCTTGATGAGCAGAGCAGCCTCCCAGGACAGGGCGGTGATGATGTCGAGCCAGCCCTCATCGCCATCGTCTTCCCGGGGCAAGGAGATGCCGGCAGACGCTAGGAACCGGGTGGTGAGCATCTTGAGCTGCCTGTCCATGGCCTTGAGCATCCCCGTGTGCCGCTCCTCCCTGGGACTCGGGCTGGGGCTGGGTTCAGAGTCACTGGAGCTCGGCTGCCCCCAGCTGATACCATCATGCCATTCATCGTCGTCGTCATCATCATTTGTGTGTGCACCCAAATGGTTGGTATCATCATCATCATCATCGTTGCCGGCCGCCTCTGGCGGTACCCAGAAGGCATCACCCTCCTCGGCGCTGGTTAATTCAGTGGCGCGGTCAGAGTCGTCGGCATGCTTCTCGGTGGCTTGGTACGCCGGCAGCAGGACATGGACGCGGTTCAGTTTGCCGTCGACGCTGCCCTCCCTGCAGCAAATACAGATACAGGTGATATGTCACCTCAGAAGTGGGCATATTAAGAGGGAAAACAAGATGACAGACACACGTACCTACTAGCACTGCTGCTGGTGGTGGTGATCATGAGCGTATTATTGGTCATGGCCAAATTACTGAAATTAAGCTCAGATGCCCTTGCTGCACATATCTGTCATCAGCAGCAGGGGCTGAAGAATGATGTACTAGTACTATCTCTGAATTTCCTGCCTGCCTGCCCCCCTCCAAGCTTGTGTAAACTGCAAGTGGAAGATATATCGATAAGAATGAATGAATTAACCGAGTCTGTGTGCATTAGAGGAGCAGAGAATAATTGGCAATACTAGATTGAATTTGAGGAGTCTTCATCATATTCATTCAGAGTGTGTGTATGTAACTATGTATGCATGGATACAGAACAGAGGAAGTGAAAGGGGAACCCCAAAAATTAAGATGGAGGAAATCATATAATCATTTTTTTCCCGTTCTAGAGCGACAAATTCAGTCAATTCGTCCATGTACTCTATTGTCCTTCCTACAGCGCCAAATTCAGAGTATGGATTGTAAAGAAGAATCCAAGTGCTGCAGAGAGGAACTTACTCAAATTTGCAGCTACTTAGTAGGAAGGCGTCCTCAGTGCTTGGTCGCCCCGGAGGACCCCAAATTCAGAAGGGGAACAAACAAAACGGGACGGAGAGAAGAAAAAGCAGCAGGCGGTGGACGGAGTTGGACCTGGAAGTGGAACCAGCAGCCGATGGAGTGCTTTGGCTGTATTATATTACGGGTAGGCAGAGCCAGCCAGGATTGTCGCCGGCGACTGCGAGATAGAAGAAGATGGAGCAGCAGCAGCAGGTGGTGGTGGACGGAGGTGGAGCAGCAATGGAGCAACAGAGCAGGGAAGAAATAGGACAAGGAGAGGAAGAAGACGACGAAGAAGCCGTCCAATCCAAGAGAGAGAGAGAGAGAGAGAGCGGTGGTGTCGGTGTCTCCCTCCTCCCCCTCAGCTGACAATCACCCAACCAACCAACCAACCCAAGCAAGCAAGGCCAGGGAAAGGAAAGGGAGATAGGAGATGAGGATTTGACGAGACGGAACTCAAAACGATTGATTCATTTTCTACAATCTTTCTTTCTTTCTTGAAATGATATGATATGATTTTGTGTGTGCACATAAGCCACAAACTCATGAACTCAAAACTAAAACGTTAGTGCATTTCTGGCCCGTGTAGGCACGCCGCGTGGCCAAGCCCAAGATGAGTAGACGTACTACGTCGCATGACATGCACGCCGACACATGGCGGATCATCCATCGTCTTCTCCTGTCCGACACTAAAACACGCACGTGTCCAACTTAGCCATGATTCCATTCGTTCCATGAATCAAATCAAACTTGGCGCGCTGCTTGCTTGCTTTGCATTTTTTTTCAACAACACCTCGAGAGGGTGCATTTCATTAAGAAGAAGAGAGTTGATCCAGTTTATAAGGGAAAACCAGACCCCAAAACCAAACATTCTTGGCTAATCAGGGGAAACCCAATAAGAAAGAAAAAGAAAACGAAAAAAGAGAGACACAAGAACTAGGGAATATGGACGATATAAAAGGCAACATCAAGGGACATCGTCGGAGCCGGATACTAGAGCACCTAGGCCCAAAACAGCTTGCTTTGCATCTGCCGGCCTTAATTATTGATTGTGCCCGCATCCTAAGAGGAGGCACCGCACGCAATTATTGACAAACTTTTTCTTCCCATTCATTAATCGGTTATTAATTTATTACAACATTGTGATGGCGAGATTTTTGATGGCTGATCTTTCCGAATCAGGCGTCTAACTACGACGATTACGGCTCCAACGCGTTGGTCCCGAATGGCACGTACATCAAGGAGGCTTCCCACATGTCATCGACAAGGTCGGGCGGCTCCCATATATATAGGAGCGACGACAGCCGCTTGTTCGAATGCTCGTTCAGTGGTCCAGGAATCTTGGGTATAAATTTTATTTCTGTTTGAGATGCCTTATGATCCTTTCAATAAACCAGATTCCTTATTACATAGTTGACGATTTCTTTCAACCAATGGATCATTATTCCATTTACATGGTTGATTACACCAGGGAACTAAATAATTAGCCCACAAATCGTCTGCACAAATTTAAAAGCGATGGTGACTCACATGTCCATTTCGGTCCAGTCAGTCGATTTTTTTTTTTTTTGTTTCTCTCTAGATGGGACGTCACTTTAGACTCGATTTGCGGCTGTTCTATTTTCCTAACTTAATGTTGTGCATTAAGTTTACACAGTAAAATTCGAATTTCCACTAATTTTTTCTCTCTCTCCTTTCCATTGGGGTTAGGGAAAACTCTCCCCTCTAGGCAGGCAAGACGGTGACGGCTAGAAGAAAATGGAATAAGATTCTTTCTACCTAGCCCACGTCCCGATGATGCGTCTAGCATCGTAAGAGGGGGCGTGGAGGAGCGTCTGCGCAGCTCTCGCAAGATTCGGTCGGTATAGTCTTTGATGGACCTGCTCGGTTCTGGTCTTCCTTCGCGTGTCTACTACAATAAGTTTTGCCCGATTCTAGCGAGGGAGGGGCTATGACGATGACGCGTCTTTGTCTCGCTTCAGTACTTGTAATCGTCGCTAGTTGGTCTAGGAATCTGAGTGTAATTTTATAATTTTTAGTGTTCTTTGTATCGTCATGATTAAAGATGAATAGATTGGAAATTTTTGCAAAAAAAAGAAACAAGGTGTACATGTGTGCAGGACGGCAACTGAGATCCTCTTAAGTTAAGTCACCTAAAATTTGTGGTGGCTGGCATGTGAGCCCACCAAGTCACCTAACTTTTTGTGCGGGAAAAACTTCCGATCTATTGATCAACTATCAAGGTAGTACAAAGAGCTCCAAAATTAAAATTACATCTAGGTTCATAGACCACCTAGCAACGGTTACAAACACCGGAGCGAGCTGAAGGCACGCCGTCATCATCGCCCCTCCCTTACCGAAGTCGGGCAAACTTTATTGTAGTAGACAGCCGGAAGTATGGAAAGGTTCGTATCACATCGAGATGTACATTCATTTTTCACCCCTCGTGCTAAGGCCCCACTGGAGCGAGCCGAAGGCATGCCGCCGTCATCGCACCAACCTTACCGAAGCATGGCAAACTTTATTGTAGTAGACAGCCGAAAGTCATCCCAATGAAAATGGAAATGTTTCGTATCACATCGAGATGTACATTCATTTTTCACCCCTCGTGCTAAGGCCTCACTGGAGCGAGCCGAAGGCATGCCGCCGTCATCGCACCAACCTTACCGAAGCCTGGCAACTTTATTGTAGTAGACAGCCGAAAGTCATCCCAATGAAAATGGAAAGGTTTCGTATCACATCGAGATGTACATTCATTTTTCACCCCTCGTGCTAAGGCCCCACTGGAGCGAGCCGAAAGCACGCCGTCGTCATCGCACCTACCTTACCGAAGCCGGGCAAACTTTATTGCAGTACACAGCCGGAAGTCATCCCAACGAAAATGGAAAGGTTTCGTATCACATCGAGATGTACATTCATTTTCCACCCCTTGTGCTAAGGCCCCGCAGGACCAGTGCATCAGAACAACAACCACCGCCGATGAAGAGAAGATTAGATCGGAAGGATCCAATCTATGAAGACACAAACTAGACGAACGAAGACATGATCCATGAGAATCCACCAAAGACATACGTCAACCGAATGCCGCAAGATCCGCGGGAGACAAACCTCCACACGCCCTCCGGCGATGCTAAAAACATCGCCGGGATGAGGGCTAGGCGGGAAGAACCTTATTTCAGAGAGTCGTCGTTGTCTCGTCTTCCTGAGTAGGACACGAACCTTACCAAAACTTAAAAAAACACCTAAAAAGGGAATCCTCCCGCCGACAAGGAGTAGGATCCACCAGGCCTCCATGTAGGGCCGGCCCTAGGTAGGGGCAAGAAGGGCGACGCCCTAGGGCCCAGCCTGATGGGGGCCCCGACCCTGGGCATATATACTACTATACTGTAAGCCCAACAACACACCGTTGTATAACAGAAAAAGGCCATAATTCTTAAAGCTCGTAGCCTAATCTAGCTTACTAGGGTTACGTACGAGAATCCTGAGGAGGCAGCCAGAGCCAGCTTCTCTTCGATCCAGCCACCGCCGTTTCATCTCTCTAGACTCAATCATTCCTCTGTCTCCTCGTTGCCCATCCCGCTCCAGCGCTCCTACTCTGAAAGCACACATCATGGCTAGCAAATTAATGGATATTTCCGTTATAGCTGATTTCTTTGACCCACTATTAGCTTCTCCATCTGACTTCCCTATGGATTTCCTTATAGTAGTAAGTATTTTCATTGATCGGGCGGCATCAGACCACACATCATCGGCCCCAGACGCCCAGTCTCTTTGCAAATTGCAATTTTCCTGGGTCAACAGCTCAGCTCACAAAGTTCTTGTAATTTTC
>CBMN011747376.1:0-10001 GCA_000582825.1 Hordeum pubiflorum
CTCCTCCTCCTTCCCCTCCTCCTCCCCGCCTGCTCCTCCTCATCCGACGAATTCGAAGGAAGACCGACGACGAAATGAGCCGCGCGTGTGACCCAGATATCCTCCAAAAGCTACAACCAGCGCTCCGGCGTCAGCATCGAGCACGTGGTGATCCGGCGCCTCAGCATGGCAAGCGGACAACAGTTGAAAGTGGAGGCGCGCGAAGAGGAGAAAGGGGAAAAAATGGGGTGAATAAGGTTCGGTTGTCGCTGTCCTCTGCCTCCTCCCTTGGTCGGCACGTCGGAGCAGTGCCACGCGGCATGAAGTGGAGGAGACGCCCGTCGGACCAGCGGTCTCTTGGTATCGTGGCGTGGGTCCTATCGATCAGTCTAACATCCTCATATATCCATCTCATATATAGATCGAGTATGAAAAGTGCCGGTTAGTCTGGACGTTTGGACCGTTAGACGGAGAAAAGACGTCCGGGCACTGAGGGGGGAGCCCGTCTGGTAAGTTTGGGGCTGGTATGGGTCGGGTTGTAGATGCTCTGACCGAGTTTGCTGAGCACGGTCGGAACTCCGGCGACATCAGTTGCACCGCAAGGCACGCACCGCACCCCGTCTGTGACAGGCCGCCGGGTCGCCGTGCTCGGCTGGAACGGGGCGAGCACTGTACGAAATATATATGCTGCGCCTTTTCTTCGCAACATTTCAGAAAGAGGCCAGTACTACTAGGGCTATGGGGGAGGGGGGGGGTAGTAGGCCGGGGTGAGGCGCAGTCAGTCAGTCAGGAGCGAGCGAGGAAGACGAGGCGAGAGAGAGAGAGAAAACCCACCCGGCCACGCAAAAAATCCTTGTTTGACCTCCTTCATTCAAGTAGTGCGAAGCGAAGGCTCGCGAGTGGCCACGCCCCCTGCCACCCCATGCCGCGCGCCTGCTCCTTGTCAAATCGCCGCCTCGTTCCTCCCGCCCACTCCCCAGCGCCGCCCTTCACCACATTAAGCTGCCCCGCCGTCGCCAGGCCATGAGGTCATCGTCCGAGTAGCCGCCGGGCGTGCCGATATGGTATCGACGGGGAACGGCACCGGGAGCCGGAGCGGCGCGGTCGTGTGGAGAGAGATAGCGTCGTCGCCTCCGCCGGGGTTCGGCCGGCCGACGGGGAGCGTGAGACCGTCACCGGCCCCGGGACTCGGCGCCGCGCCGCCGTCCCCGACACATTCCGGAGGTTCGCTCGCCCCCCTTCCCTCTGTCTCTGTCTCTTGCCTCCGTACGCCGAACGCTGAACGGTCCGTCTCTTGCTTCCGGCCGGCAAACGACGCGGCGCGCGCCGTCGGGCTCGCCTGCCTGGCTGCCTTACTCCGATCAAACGGGCCTGCGTCTTTTTTGCAAACCCTTATCGCACCAGTCGCCGCCGCAGCGCCGAGTGCGGATTCAGTTTTTGAAGTGGCCTACCGCCTTCCATTTTTCCAGTTCTTATTTAGGATGCGCATACGCACTTCACATGGGATTAGATGGTGATAAGCTCTACTCGATCTTTTCGTTTTACATAATATATACAGTCTGTTATTCGAAATTCACAAAGACCTGTGTCAATTCCAACGCGGCTCACCAAATCAACCACAAATTTCTGGACTGCACGGTCTGGACACTTTTTTCCATCCAAACAGCGGTCACAAAAATTGGCCGGACGTCCGAAATACCCAAACCGGCACTGAACTGGGGGAGCTTTGCGGGAGTTTGGACATCCGCCATGCAGGACTCTGACAACCCAACCAAAACCCTCTCCGCATCCACTCCAGAACCCTTCACGCATTCACGCCGACGTGACCGGCTGGCTACACGCATTCACGCCGGCTAACCGGTCATCTACCCGACATTCACACTATCGCGGAGCCCCAGAAGCCTACTCCGACCGCCCACATTGAACCCACCGCTCCGCCTGCCCGGGCTATGTAAAGCCATCCAACAATGCCCTCAAAACCATACACCTCCGAGCCCCTTCTCCCACCGTCCGAGACGCCCGCCGGCCACCCCACTGTCGCAATGGACGGGACAGCTCTTGGGTGGTGGAGGCGGCTGTCGCCACAACGCTGTACTGAAATCACGACCGAGGTTCAGCCGGTGGAGGAGTTGCCGGTGTCTGGGTTCATCCTGCTGCAGGTGGAACAATACTACAACTGAGTGCTTGCGGCAGCGGAGGAGGAGGAGCAGGCGCCAGCCCCGGTGGAGGAGCCGCCGGTGTCCGCATTTGGACTGCTGCAGGAGGAGCAGCGGTACAACCTCTCACTCCTGGAGGAGCACCGGCTGACAGAGAATATCTCTCGGCGGAGCGCGTGTCCAGGATGCCGTCGAGGTCATGGTTGCTCGCTTTCGTGCACAACGCCCGCACCATCCGTGCGAGCGTTGGCAGCTCTGCGACAACGACTCCTCTTTGAGGGGCTTGAGGCGGAGGACAACGACGCGCCAGACCAGCACGAGACGATGCCAACGAGGCATCCGTCCCCAGCTCCGCCTTCTTCGCGCTGGCCGCCAACGATGACGAGGCCGGACCGTCCCGCGCGGGGCTTGTCGACGTCAACTCCGACTAGGAGTAGAGTAGGATTTTAGTTGTTTTATACTGTCCTTTTGCTATGAAAAATTATCCTGAATATCAATGAAAATCCGTTGTCCGCTTTTTATTTGGTTTCTGGGTGGATAGCTGGCTCCCCGCCGGCCCACCCGTTGTCTGCGGACACTTCCAAACGTGTCCGCAGACATTTGGTGATCCACATTGGAGTTGCCCATAGAGCTGCTTCCCTGTGATGACATGGTCGGCAATTCGGCATAATGTGCCTGCTGGTATGTGATGCCTCCGCTTATGATCTTGGGGTGGGGTGGGGTGCAATAGCTGGGATTTTGTAATGTATCTAATATACCTGCCCCTTTTCCTATTCCTCAAGCCATTCCTAGGCAGGTAATGACTTATTGTGAATGGTAAAGTATGATTGGCCCTGACCAGTCTCTAAATCCAGGCTGCATTGTGTTGGAGCATGGTTGAACTATTGTTTTCAAAAATATTATTATGCCATTATGCAGTTCATCTGGACAGACAGTTGCTTGAAATTATGATAAAACAAGCCTTGTTCAGTAGTTGCTTGTAGCTTCACTCTACTCATCACCACTTTGATGCTTGTAGGTACCAAGTCTGCTACTCGTACCGACATGTTGGTCGGCGTAGGAATGGAAGCTGACTGTGATAATCTTGAGGTTCCACGACATGTTGGGGTACTTTGTGCATGCCTTTCTTCGTTGAAACAAATATGTTCATTTTTTGATGTAGTTCTTTCCCCCAACCCTGATGGATTCGTGTATTACGTATGCATAGAAGTAGAACACAGTTTCATGCTAACGACTGATACATTCTTACGCTATAACGCATATAGAAGTGCTGGAATAGCAACCATATAATAGTATCAACTGTTTACTCCTTTATGAATTACATTCATTGTGTATCAACATTCTAACTGGATTACTTTTTGTTACAGAATGAACGTGCATCCCCTGCGAAAGGCCGAAAGAGGAAATTTGTTGTTGATACAACGGAAGGTGCATCACCAGGTGTTAATGCAAGTAACACTGGGCGGCACCTGCGATCCTGCAGAAAAGGCAAGGGTCCAGGGAAACATGCAAAGTTGGAAGACAACAAAGGTGCTACTAGGTTGGGGAGAGATCAGACACCAATCGGCGTATTTGAAGATGAATGCGTTTTTTGCCATTCATTTAGAACCAGTGAGCCGGTAACATGCTGCATATCATTTACGTATATCAAGTAAAAATTGTCTGTTGAAGTCTTCTTGTTTTTACTGGCACTAAAAAATGTTCACTTTTTCTATGTCAGTGGCATGGTCCAATGGTACTCTATCACAATAGAAGGATTGTGCCCAGTGACGAGGGCAACCCTACCAACGCCGTCTATGTCCATGAGAAATGCATGGTTTGGTAAGTTTATTTACACAGCATGGTTAACTTTTCATATTTAATTTATTTAGAATCATCATATGCAGTGTTCATCCATCCTTTTCATTCTTTACCCACATTTCTGAAGGGCCCCAGAAGTGGAATCCAATGGCGATACTTTTAAGAACGTGGAGAATGCAATCAATCGTGCTAAAAGATTGAGATGCAGCAGATGCAAACTCCGGGGAGCAGCGCTTGGTTGTTATGACAACTCCTGCAGAAATACTTATCATGTCCCATGTGCAATGATGATACTAGAATGCCGCTGGGATGCTGTAAGCTTTTGAGTATACCTTGTCCTCGATCCATTTATAAACACTGATATTCTGACATGTCTAGTTTTGATTTTGAAGGAGAATTTCCGTGTTTGGTGCCCCAAGCATGCACTACGTGATGAGATGAGCTCACCAACAATGGAGAGTGACACTCCTTCCCTCGTCCTTCAAAAGTACGTGATCTTTCTTCAACCTTCATGTAACTTGATTATTCCTTCATTTTATAATTCAGTGTTGTATCTAGTCATTCCAGCCAATGTCCAGCTAAAGAAATTTCGGTCGATTGCCAAATGGAAGATGAACACATTAATCCATTACCGGGCGATGAGATGAGCTCACCACTACTTGAAAGTGACACTACTTCCGCTGTCCTTCAGAAGTATGCTATCTTTCTTCGACCTTCTTGTTATATGATTAATCCTTCATTTTATAACTCGGTTTGTATCTAGTCATTCCAGCCAATGTCCAACTAAAGAAATTTCGGTCGAATGCCAAGTGGAAGATGAACACATTAATCCATTACCGAGCGGTGAGATGAGCTCACCAACAATGGAGAGTGGCACTCTTTCCCCCGTCCTTCAAAAGTACGTGATCTTTCTTCAACCTTCATGTTACTTGATTAATTCTGCATTTTATAATTCTGTGTTGTATCTAGTCATTCCAGCCAATGTCCAGCTAAAGAAATTTCTGGCGATTGCCAAATGGAAGATGAACACATTAATCCACTTGTCACATCAAATTCTTCTTTGCCTGGACAAGTGCCTGGGTATGCCATCTTTCTTTGGAGATGGTTCTGTTCGTCTGATTAATCATCAATCTTTCATTTTGTAGTTGATTCGTTGTATTTTGTTGTTCCAGCCAATATTTAGTTAAAGGTGGAACATCTGTCCTTCATAGAAGGGAAGATCTGCAAGTAGATCAGCTGAACACCTCGAGTTCTTCCTTGCCTCAGGGGTATGTGTGGCGGAGGTTACTGATCAGATATTCCATCACTATTCATTAACATTCTTCTATAATTTGCAGTGTATTTCATCATTACAGCCAATGTTTGGACAAAGAAAGAATTTCTGCCAATTACCGGAGAGAAGGAAAGCTAGTAAACCAGTCTAGCACCCCTGTGGATCCATGGGTTTTGCTCGGTATATCTTTAAGTGCATCAGAAAAGGTAGCATAGACTATACTAGCAAACAGTACTCTCCTTATAGAGCATTTGGATATATCTGAACAATACTCTCATTTTAGAGCTTTTGGATGTATCTGAACAATACTCTCCTTTAAGAGCATTTGGATATATTTGAACAATACTTGCAAACATGTGTATGGACAAGTAATGCAGCGATCCTAATTTATGGTCAAATTTGAATTATATATAGTTTGCTGGTTTTCGAAATAAGTTCTGTTCCATACCAAGCTTTGATAAAATTGTTTATGATTGTCATGCAGGATTCCTTGAAGGAATTTGCATCCTTAACCAGTTCAATCTTGGCTGAGGCATGGGACAGAAATGTGACTCATGTTATTGTGGGCAACGCATGTGGCAAATCATATGAGGTCCTGATGGCGATACTGTCTGGAAAATGGATTGTCACAGCCAGATGTTAGTATTAATCCATCTTACATCTCCCTTGTTTTGTATTATTGATGATTATTGTACTACTTCCAAACTCATGCTACATACTGCTTTATGTGACAAGCTGCTGGTATTTTGCACTTCCATTTATCCGTGGCGATCTAAACTTATCCTAGCTCTGCAGAGAATATCATTTATCCTTGCACTGAACCAGTTCACATCATATTCCTGTCTTAGGGATTATGGATTGCTTGGTGGAACCGATTCCAGATGTAAAAACTTGCTTAGAGAAGCCGGTTCCCGGCCCTGAAATTTCTTACGAGGTGAATTTCTGTGATGGTTCGCGCACATCAGGTTACGGACCAACGAAAGGAAGAGCTAGAGCTGCTGAACGGGTATGTAAACATGTCTGGCAATATTACATTCTCTACAAATTCAATATAGAGAAACACATATGTAGTGAAAACTGATCACAGTTTGCCTTATGCATCAGTTCAGGGAATTGGTTTACAATTTTTTGGTCAAAAGTTCCTACTGCAACTAAGTGTAAAAATGTATTGAAGTTCACACAGAGGCTGTTTGATGTCAAAGGCTTAAAGTGCATCTTTAGAGAAATTTAGGTGTTCCGTGGTCAGTATATTCCAGGAGCTTTTCTTTTATAAGGTGGGGTGCTAAACAGATTTTCATATGTTTTTTTGACAAATGCAGCAGCGCTGCTTTCTAGTAGTATTGATTAAGGTAGAAGAAATTGTACATAGAGTACAGAGGGAGCATTAGAGAAAGCGAGAAAACTGGAAACATCAGGGAATCAACTGAGAAAGATTAGATTTCCATATTTCGATTGCATCCACATCTAACAAAGCAATTCACTTTTGCAGTGTTGTTTTACAAATTCTCTATTGAAGTGTCGTCTCCCTGACTATGGAATGCATTTCAATAGTCATGGATCTTATGAATGCATTTCGATTATTATATGTAATAAAAGCAATATTGGGAATGCCTTTCTACAGCCAAATGATGAGAACATGACGTTTGCAGGCACCAAAACTGTTCTCGGGACTGCGTTTCTGCCTCAGCGCCTACATAGACCCTGAAGACAGAGGAACCATCCAAAGACTCATAGCAGCTGGTGAAGGGCAAGTACTGGAGGGAATCAGCCCAGGCCGGTTGCACGAGAATCTGAACAGAAATCCAGCGGAGGTGTACTTCATCTACAACAGCGTCCCTCCAAGGAAGATCACTTCGGATTTTGATCTTATCCTTGGCAAGGAGATTCAGGAGAGCGTCGAGTACGCGAAATCGGGAGCGCAGGTGATCAGCCACACGAGGCTGCTCGACGCTATCCTGTGCTACGATGCTCGGGTCCTGGAACAGAGGCTTCAGTAAGATATGTGAGTGAAGGGCATGCTTCAGGCGGTGGCTTTTCACTCGTGTTACGACAGTTTTTTTGGGTTCAGCTTCAGCCCCCGACATGAGTTGCGAGGGAGGCTGTCGTAAGTTGACAATGACAAATCACATACTCTACTCACCCAATAGGCTATAGGGTGATGTATGTTGTTGTTTTAGTGCTGGACTCCTCGTTTACCAGATTTTTAGTACTTGCGCTCCAGACCGTTGTTTCGCGGTGCTGAAGGCGCTTGTTGTGCAATGGTTTTACCTTTTTGGCGGTGACTGAAACCTCTGTTGGCCAGCATCATATGTTTGGAATTGGATTGTCAACTCTGCTGAAGCCCTCAACTGTTACATCGCCGCGCGGGTTGCGGCGTCTTCTACACCCTCTGTTCCTTGCATTCTCTGTTGCAGTACTTCGTTAGTCGAATTGACAGTTTAGCGGTTATTGAAATGGCTTTGCTGTCACACTTCATATTATTGCTTATGTATTAGCTAGTCATCAATAGGCACTCACACCGTACGTGTCAAGGACCGACCAACAGAGGAATGCTACAGCGGGGCTGTAGCCCTGCAAGTGAGTTGGCTCTACAAAAGTCAGGTCAAACACAAACAGGTTGTTCAGAAGAGTTTTACATTGCATTTCCATTCAACCGACCGACTCACCATGCATGATGCATGTGCTGGACGCAAGCATACTCCCTTTTGATTAGGCAACCACCGGCCGATACGCATACACGCATGTGACCGACAAAAGATATCCCATAAACATTCCACGACTACACATGAACATTCCACGACTTGGCTCGTAGTCTTAGCTCAATCCCAGTGGAGGCTAATAATCCCCAACTGACATGCACATGTAGGGTCAGTTTGGTTAGTGTCCTCACCATCATGCCTGGGAAAATTTTGGTGCCTGGTACGGGCATGAGAAACTGAAAAAAGTTACCTGGTCAGGAAAGTATAGCGAAACCATGTTTGGTTCACGACCTCGCCTGCTGAGTGGCTTAAAGTCAATTTGGTGTCTGAAACAGCGATTTGATTCCTTCCCTCATGCCTCGTTCCTGGAGCCCAATAATTAATAAGCCCGGGCTGCTGCTCCAGGCAAGCCCAGGCGTCCAAATTGACTTGCCTGGACGAGGCTAACTAACTTGCCTCGTTTTGGGGCCAGGCTAATTGCATTGTCAGATTTTGTCGTCAGGCTGGCTCTCTTGTCATCAGGATCTCAACGAAACAGGAGCCAGGCAGCTCTCAGGCAGGCCCCAGGCCAGGCATCAGACAGCCAGGACGTAATGCCGACTAGCGAAGTGGCACAATCACGCTGGAAACCGCGCTATTTCTACTGAGAAAAAACATTTAAATGTACTCAAACTACTTGAAAAACCGCCCTCCCCTCGCCGCCACCGATACTACATAAAAACAACATAAGCCGATATTCAAACTACTTGGCGAAGGCCAAATCCACCTCGACAAAGACGATGCCTAGTATGACACTCGGACAAGCCAACTCGGCTTACCCACGGTCGGCCAACAGATTACGCACCTCGGCTTACAGTGAAACGCAAGGCAACAATAGGTTTTTCCTATAGTGCAATTGTCGTGATGCCGCTGCCCGCTGGCCCCGACCATTCTTCTAAATAGCACAACATCATATTCTTCTCCAGTTTCGTCAGCCTCACCCCACATCTCAACCCAAGGTTTTTAATTTGGGAAATAAAATAATTTTGGACGTCACCGAATTTTGAGATTTTAAATTCTACTTAATTTTAATGAATTCTAGCATAATATTAATGAATCTGCATCAAAATTTTGTGGTTAAAAACATTTCAGACCCCAATGAAATATGCGAAATTTTGGAAATTTCATTGAATTTCGAAAATTTCACTGAACCGTCTAGCCTTCGACCCCCTCTTCATTGGCGTCACTGCTGCCGTATCGTCCTCGGCTCCGGGTCGCTCCTGTTCGAGGCCTCACCGGCGCCATGCGCCTCGTCGGTGCTCGTTGTGGTGTCCCTTTCCGTCTCGGGCCGTACCTCCTCTTCTCCCCCAAATCAGGCCTGACTACCCGAGCATGGCCAACGACCGTATTGTGAACCATGACGTGGTGAGTGGTGACAGCGAACGCTCTCGATGACCAGTAATACAAGAAAGTCCGTGCACAAGGTTATGTTCACATCAAGGTGAAATCAGGAGGAAGTGCAGGCCGTCAGCTACTGATCGATCCATGGATCCTCGTGATGTCGCGTTAATTTGTTTGTGTACATAACTTTTTACACTGTCTGAGGTCACCTACTAAATTTTCGTTCAAATTTTATGCATGTAATTGGTTGTTTCCACCATTTAAATTCCTTGGCTGCTTATTGGTGATGCAGTTAGGTCAAAAACGGTGCCAAATCCACTTTTTGTTCATTTGGTATCGATGCCCTGCATTGCCCTACCAGTGCCATTTTTTTCTTTCAGGAAACCGTAACAAGTAGCTGATCCGATGCCCAACCGGTGCCAAATGTAGAAAGTAGTAAACAATTAGCTCATGGCCCACTGCAAAGAGAGAACCAGGCTGAAGAAACTCACGTGAATAGGGCATCTGGATCCCACTTTCTATCAGGCTACGGACACAACATTATGAGACCGGTGCCAAATAAAATACTTTGGGTATCGCTACCCAACCGGTTATATTTTAATGCATTGGACATCGACTACATAGTGGAGAATTTTTGTCCAAAAGGACCACCTGCCGAGTGGAATTGCTAAAAGAGACCACCTGCGAGTGGAATTGCCGGATCAGACCCCCACC
>CBMN011747411.1:0-10979 GCA_000582825.1 Hordeum pubiflorum
TGATCCGTACACCCCAAAGTGACAAAAATTGAGATCATCTCTGGTGATGGCCGTAGTATGAGGAGTTCGTGTATTCACCATGTGTTAATGCTTTGTTCCAGTTATCTATTAAAAGGAGGGCTTAATATCCCTTAGTTTCCCTTTGGACCCCCCTTTCACGGGAGGGTAGGACAAAAGATGNNNNGCAAGTTCTTATTATAAGCACGTACGACTATATACATAATACACATGCCTACATTACATTGATGAATTGGAGCTAGTTATGTATCGCTCTAGATTGTGACTATTACATGATGAATCTCATCCAAATCAAATATCCATCACTGATCCAATGTCTATGCTTTTTGCATATTGATCTTCGCTAAGTTACTTTCGCTACTACTACTGTTACAATCACTACAAACTACTACTTTCCGTTGTTCCTGTTACTATTGTTACTATGCTACTAAACACTTTGCTGTAGAAATATATTTCCCGGTGTGGTTGAATTGACAACTCAACTGCTAAGGCTCATAAATACTCTTTGGCTCCCCTTGTGTTGAATCAACAAATTTGGGTGAAATACTACCCTCGAAGACTGTTGCACTCCCCTATATTTGTGGTTTATCACCATCTTCAACGCATCTCCACTCGCAATCGATGCAAGGTACTCCTCCCAAATGGTCCCATGATTCATCGAGATCCGGATGAAACAGGGAGCAGCACCAGAGTGTTGTGGTCACTACTGATGGAAGCACGACCTTGGCCATGAGGGAGTGGGGTGGATACGAGTGGAGAGAGGAAGACTCGTGTTGTGTTTGTAGGTCTTATATTGACTTGCCAAAAATAATGTTTTATTTGGTAAGCCAATAAGTACTTACCAAATAAGTGATTACCAAATAAAATCCTACAATACATATAGGTAGGTAAATCACATGCATTATTTGGTAAACATTTACTATTCCATTAATATGGGTGGTAAATCATGGGCTAGCATACTAGAATATTTGTACCCCATTACAACACGCTGTTAATTATGTAGTTCTACAAAAAAGTACCGCTGAAGGCGGACGATCTAGTAACCCTAGCCGCTATGTGTCATTTATCCCTCTCATTGCCACCAGGGGCGTCACTAGAGGGTTGCTATGGGACGATGAAGGATATGTGTGATTGAGTGGACACTTTTGTCAGGCGGTGCACGACATGGTGTTCGTGAAGCCAATGGCGTTGAGAGGGATCCAACGTGGAGATCTTCATTGGTGGTTCGGTCTGGTTGGATCATCGCAGAAGAGGGTCTCAATGCACGGTTTTTTATGTCGGAGAGCTCGACATCATATCCGGACCCATCGTACAACGGTGTGAGTGATTTTTAGGTCTTCATTAAGGAGTCTTCGTGCTAGGTTTGGGAAGGTGAAGCGGCGGTGTTGCTCCATGGTAGTAATAACGTTCTACCCGCTCTATCCTTGTTCCGTTGTTGTGTTTTTTGCTTGCGAGAGGATATGTGGAGGTGTGTCCCTGGAGGTTCTTCCGAGATTCAGGCAATTTAGGTTTCTAGTGGATCCGCCTGGATTCAACCGGCTTTCGTGCTCTCCATGGTCTTCAGAGTTTCTGCATGCCTTTATCGACATTTTATTTTTTTGGGCACCGATTTGCTTCATAGATTGCGGTCACCAAAGTCTCCTGGTCTTCATCGACGATTTTCCACCCACTGCTTCTACAAGCTCATGGGCTTTAAAAGTTTGCTCCATCGAGGCGGAGGTCCAAAGGCAGCATCAAGTTGTGCTCACAATACTCATAATGGATGGTTGAGGGGTTGATAGAAATTAGCAAAATGGACGTTTGGCAATGGTGGAGCTCAACAAGACTAAAAAGGTTAGGGTTAAAGGTGGAAGAAAGGTCTATTTATAGTGTTCATGGTCTGGTGGGGAATTCTACATGTTCAACCCCGTGCGCACATGCTAAGTCAGCCCCGTCCGCAGGGGGTATCCAGAGATAGAAACACCACCCCGTGCACACGGGGGTCCAGGACCTCATGCACACAGGGTATCCTGAGAGTTACGCGCCACCCGTGCACGCGAGGGTCAAAGACCTCGTGCACATGGGTTACCCAGTGAGTGGCTGGCTACCCCTTTCGCACGGGGGTCAAAGACCCCGTGCGCACAGGGTATCCTGTAGATTTTTGTTGTAACTCAAGGATACCACAACACACACAATACAAGATAGATATGGTGGTAGGTATAGGAGGGCTAATGTATATGTTTTGAAGCATCCCCACATGAAATCCATCCATGATGACCTCCCTTAATTGTGTCGTTTTTTCCTACGACTCAAGCAAACCAAAACAAAAACCTTCGTGTTGCCAGGAAAACTACGCCTTTGATCTTTTTGAATGGAGGGGGGGTCATCTCCAACATGATCTGCACGAAACTAATATCCTGAGATAAACTTTAGCAATCAATATTAGTTCCACTAACCATATTGTCATCACATCAAAATATAATTAAGTTCCACATGCACTTTCAGTGTATTTGTTGGGTTAATAAATGGCATTAGGGCATCTAAAACCACAATGGGCAAAATTGGCACCTCAAACGTCCATGGTTGCGTTCGTTGAGTGTTTGGGCATGTCCTTTTAAGCCGTGTCCCCTACTTTTTCTCAGATTGTTCGGTCAAATGCATATGATTAATGAGGATGAACATAGATAAAAAAGAATAAATAAAGAGAAAAGGTGGTCGGGGTGACCATCCTACATGAAGGATTTCCCGGACACACCCGGACATCCCATATCCTCCCCATATGTGAGCTGGGTAGGAGGATTTGCGGACAGCCCGGACATATGGGGACAAACTGGGGAGGGGGAGGGGTGTGGTTGTAGACGTTGTAAGGCCTTTCATCGGACGTACGGTGGCTTTTTTCCTTCTCTTCTGTTCGGGCTGTCCGCATAGACGTTTGAGGAGGATATGAGGGGGTCTGATTGTAGATGTTTTGAAACGTTTTACGGAAAAATAACTACCGAAATATAAATGAAGACAAAAAGTTTCTTTTCTTTTGCAGTTTTGACGATTCATGTTTGCTAGTTTCTATGTGAAGAAGTACGTCCTCTAAACAAATCAACATGAAGGAGTATATTCCTTGTGCGAACTGAGCGTAGCTCAGATGGTTAGGTTCCTTGTGGTGGAACCAACCCACTAGGGCTTAAGTCCTAGACTTGCCATTGGTAGTCGCATTTTTCTAAAATTATTGCAAGCCTTTTGGCTATGTGTGTTTTTTTAGAGAAAAGGTGACGGCCAAACCCAAGAAAGGCTCGAACCTAGCTTTGAATTAACAAAGCCATCAACCGGCCAAGATTACAATCACACAGCTTACAGGGGAAGAAAACAAGGAAACACCAAAGATACAAAGTGCTAGAACAGCTCACAACCAAACATCTAGAACAACATCTACATCAGCATGGGGGGAGAATCACCAGCATCACCAGCAATGGTGGCCATCGCCACCTTGCCTACTCCCGCAGAATCTGCCAGCAAGCCATCCGATTCCAGCGCTGAAGAGGACCACAATCCTCTCACCCTGGCTCGAAGGACGTCGTACCGTTGGAAGGTAGGTACCTCACCAAGAGCCGCATGGACGGAACCAACAGAGCACCCCGGGCATGAGGGACCAGAGCTCGAACCACAGCCGCAGAGCTCCCACGACCTTGCCACCAAGCACAGCCAACTGCACATCCAAATGCGAGGTGAAGAACGATACTGGAAGACGAAGGCCGCCGGAAGAAGATGCACAAGGAGCCGCCACCATGCGCACCCAACCCAGCAGCAAGCGCCGACCTTGCTTCCACACACCCTGGACGACGCCTCCAGGAAGGGATGCGACGACAGCATGTCGTCGCCGTCCGCAAGAAAGCAAGGCGGCAAGAGGGAAGGGACCTCGACAAGGCCTCCAAGAAGGGAGCCAATGCCAATCAATGGTGCCTTCATTGTCGTGGCCGCCGCATTTGACCAAGGGTTTCCTTCAGTCCCGCTCCACACCCCGACCACAAGGCCACCAGACTGACCAGAGGGGCGCAAGCCAACGGAGAGGAACGGAGCTCTTCGTCAGAAGCAGGAGCATCGGGGCGCCCCACCATGCAATACTCGTCTGCCGCAACCACGCCGCCCGCACGGCCGGATTCATGGACTAGCACCCATGGTCACCGCTCGCCGCAGAGTTGACGCCATCCGCCCAACTCAAGATGATATGTGTGTTCAGATAGAGAAGATGTTCCCATCGACTATGAAGGTGTCTATGGCGACTTCGTCAATCTCAAGATGATATGCTGGCTAAGCCTTTTGAAGATGCTCATGGTAATAGAGTGTGTGTATGCATTTATAGGGTGATTGTATGTGTGTATGTGAGCATCTGTGTGCGTGCTATGTTTAAAAAAGCAATGATGGATATATTCCACACGTAATGAACTGCGTTGTTTGGGCATAAATATCAATATGATCTCTAAGTTAGGGAAAAGATGCGTGACACGTTGCAGGTAGCAGCTCCGGGTGATACCACGCATGACTTGTCCGTAACGTAAAAGATCGTCACAGATGGGATTGGCACGGCAATTAGACTGCGTCCACGTACAGCGCAGCCGGAGACGGTGCCATCCTGCCCATGCCACTCGCGGCCTAGTTTTGGAGGGTAGATACGACGATGCGACGAGTCATTTTTTATGGAGAACGACCTCCAACCAGCATCCACCGGGCCCTCCCTGTGTTATACGTAGCATCATGCACGAGCAATAACGCGTGACATGTTGAAATACATCCGTGTGAAATATATACGCTTATAAGAAAAAAACTACCAAAATTCAGGATAACCATAGGCACAAAAAAAAGACAAATACATATATTAAAATGATTATTTTGTTGTATTTGGATCATTTTTTGTCTTTTTATGTAGCCTACAAATAACAAAATTGTTTAAAGAAACTTTATAGATACATAGAGAACATATATGTATTCGTAGAAAAAAGTATTTTCTACTTTTAAATATGTTTTGATTTTTTTAAAGGGCTCCACGAAACCCATCCTATAAAACACCCCACTCACTAGCCCCTTCATATCTACAATAGAAATATATATTGCCTCGTATTGAGACGGTTAAGAATTTGCATCCATTTTTGAACCAATTTCCGTCGAAACATATGTTCAAATCACGATGCAGATCAGAAGGATCCGCAGGTGCGTGCCCACCGCACCTACATGCCCCTGCGAATTTTCGATGTTTTTAGATACAAGGACCCCGCTCCACCTTTATATCAATCTCAATTCAAAAGTAATGAGTGTGTTTAATTATGTAAAAAACAAGGTCAAACATCATGATCCAATTTTTCCAGTTTATGTGGGAAACCGGACTGTAAACCTTAACAACCCGAGGTATGATACATCTTGCCGAAGCAAGATAACATAAAAAAAATAAAACAGGAAGTGCATGATTATCACACAACACAAGGATCAACGTCCAAAAATGTAGAGATGGATCAGTGGTTGGGTGATGCAGCACATGCAATGTCATAAGCACATACAACACATTACTAAAAAGGTTGGGTTCCACCAAAGCAGTACGCAGTGTCAGGAGATGGCAGGAGGCAATTCGGAAGATCACAAAAAATAGAGCACGAACAACAGCACACCAAAACCACCAGCATGGAAAACCGCATCATACCACCAACAAGGAGGTGCACGATAACCATCCCTGAGCCATCCAGCACCCACCGGAAAGGTGGTCTTGTCCGTGGTGTGGTGAATATTTTTCTTTTACGAAAAATGCTAAGGTGAAGATGATGACCGAAGAAAACTGGCCCAGCGAGCATGCACGAAAGTGTCGATTCTCCACCGGAGGGGGTCATTTCCCGAGAGAGGCGGGGAGAAAGAGTTGTTCTTTTTAGAGAACACATTCGACACGGACGCTTCCGCTAGAAGAGCGTCATTGTAGCCAGTCGAGTAAAAAAACGAGCGATGGTCTCTCCTTTGGCGGTGCGATATATTAAACTAAGCTAACAACAACGCCGGATCCTGAAAACACACGTGAAACATTCTATTTGGAAAAGTGAATAATTCTTAGAACGCGAATATTTTGCAAAATTGTGAACAAAAAAATTAAACACTAATATTTTTTGAAAATCTCAATCATTTTCAGAATTTTGAATATTTTGAAAGGCGAACAATTTTTGAAAACCTAGGAGGCACTGCATCGAACATTTTTTTAGAACACAAGCATTTTTCGAACTTCTAGCGGAAACATTTTTCGAACACACGTGAAACATTTTTTGAACAAGGTTTAAAATAGACCGCGGTCAGAGAGTTCGGTGTGCTGATTTCAGGCGTTGGGAGTTCAATGTTCGATTAAGTTCTCGTCTACAGGTTTAAGGCTAGTTTTGGACTTTTTCCTTTTTGAAAAGGAATTGTGTCTCACCTCGGTTCCATTATTATGAATATTAATGTCTTTGTGATTACATATTATAGGACAATAATGTTCATGGATATATCCTAAAAAAAACTATGCATTATGCATTGCTACACGCATACAACACAAGGAGTTGGACATCGTTTTCCATCAAACTGACCCATCGCATCTTCCAGCCAAAACTGGGCCGTGCAAGTGGCATGCACACTACGTGGATGTAGTTCGTCATGCCAGTTCCATCGGGATCTTTTTCATTGCCGACATATGAGGTCACCAGGCGCTGCTGCAACGGGTCTTGCATGCATCCTTTTCCAAACGTAGATGTCGTCTGATATTTCTGCCCTGAATCAGCCGTTAATTACATGCTAAATATATCAATTGATCGTATATGTATATCTTCCGTTCGCACGATTTTCGGGAGGCACTTCTTATTTTTCAGGCTTTTTGTCTCTCTCTCTCTCAACGCTCAGCTGTGTGTGTGATCACCAACAGCTTCTCAATTTTGAAAGCATTTCTCACTAAAAAATAACATTACCCAGTTGTAGTTGCACGTCCACACACTGATGCGCGATCGCAGTTGCCCGTGCATCGGCTGCGCGCCGACCGTGCCCAATTGTTTCTACGTATTTTTTAAAATACAATAAAATGAAGAAAGAAAAAAATGAAACGAAATTGAGAAAGAAACATGGGAGTATATTAATGTCACCTATAGATTGGATTCAGTTAAATCTCATCTACGAGGACCAGAGGACCCATCTGAAATCATCACTCGTTCCCGGCGACCAGTCGTCGTGGCCTCTGCACCTGACAGTGAAGCGTGTAGGTGTAGTGAGGCGGCAGGTGAGACGTCCACGCCCGGACCTTGAATCGTCCCCGGGGCCTCACACTTCCAAGGAAAAGATCCTGCACGCTCATCATCGTCTCCTCAGGATCCCCACCAGGTCCAGGTTCAGGTTCAGCAGAGCACGTCTGGGAGTTGGCGATCATCATGACGGAAGAACCTTCCTCCGCCATCCTGACAAACACCGGCTCGTCCGTCTGCCAAGGATCGACGAAGCGCTCCCCGTACAGCGAGACGTTCGTCCGCATCAGGTTCCTGAGGCTCGCGAGGGCCATGCTCCAGAAACGGGGGTGGAAGTTGGCCCGCAGTAGCGCGCTGAAGACGCTGGCGCCCACGAAGCACCCGTTCATCACCCCGGCCATGTCCATGGCGATCGCCGCGAGCCTCGGGTGGTCCTCCACCCTCGCGCTCCCGAAGGTGCGCGCCTTGAAGAAGTACCAGTACGCTTCTCTGGTGAAGAAGTGTACCCTGAGGGGTGCCTGCGTGGTTCCGAAGCGTGCGATCTTATCGGACCGGCTCGCGACTATGATCTTGCTCCCGCTTGCCATGCGGTTTCTTGCAGATGAGTACAGCGTCTTCCATGCATGGTCGTCGATGTCCGCAAGCAGCTCGATGACGATCAGCGTCCTTCCACCGCCCGTGCCGCCGCGGCGGCTTCGATGCTTGATCCTGGCTCCGTCTCTCAGGGCCTCCATGCTAGCATCTTCAAGGCCATCTCCGTTGAAACATAGAATCTGAGAGAAGTGGCTGCGTACCCTTTCGTCGTCGCAGGCGTGCTCGATCAGGGTGCTCTTTCCGACCTTCCCTGGACCGATGATCGGCAGGACCGCCGGACTTCCGGCCGCATCGGCTTGCAACAACAGGAAGCTCATGATCTGTTCCGTCTCCATTTGTCGTCCGAACATGCACTTGTTCAGCAGCAGATACGCGCTGTACGGCTGGCGGTTCAAGCGCGGGCATCTGTTCAGAAACATGACGAACTCACTCGCGTCTTCAATGGTGTCCCTCACGCTGCCCAGAACTCGATCCATCAGCGCAGCTTGTGCTGCGCCTTGACGATCTCTGCCACCGCAGAAGCAGACGCGCTTGACAGGGTTGAACTTAGACGGGGCAAAGGAGTAACTGACCTCATGATCTTTCGTCCTGTCATCTCCATGGGCTTGACAACTGAGCATGTCGAGGGCGTAGTACCCTCTGTACATCTCCTCTTTCAGTATGCCGAGTTGATGCATCATGGCCTGGTTTGTGATGAGCCGGCCATCTGCCTCCTCGACGACGACGCGAACCCGCAGCAGCAGCCGCTGCAAGCTCCGCAGCCGCTCCTCCTCCGTCGGCGCCGTCATCTGCTTCAGGTATCTGTCCACGAGGAAGGACATGGATCTACCGGCAAGCTCACCGATAACAGCAGAAAATATCGCCTCCATGTATTTGTGTTTGCGTATCTGAGAACCCCTTCCCCTGGTGATCTTGTTTAGTGTAGGGGAAAACCCGAAAAGTACATGAGCCAAGAACAGCCTACTGGACTATTGGGGTGGAGCGTGATGTTATTTCGCTGTAGGGGGGCCTGATTCGTCTCCCCTAACGTATAGGTCACGACTCTCTGCATCCATGCGCCGTGCTGACTGCGTTACCCATTTTATTTTCGTTTTCCTTTTTATTTTGCAAAAATGATCCTATCTATTATAAAAGTTCACCGACATTACAAAACATCTGAAACATAATAAAAATTACATTGAGATTCCAAAACAACCGAACCATCGCTACTGCCGCTAGAACGAGCCATTGTCGCCGCTCTCTTACTAGAGTTGGCTTGACTTTATCGATGACAGTCAGAAAGTTTTCATGCACGTGTCTTTAAGGACCAGCGTCTAGGAGCCGCAGTCGTAATCGTTGAACCTTCCATAAATCTGAAGCACCTGACAACAAATCTTGCCACATGACGAGAAACTCTAACCTCGACATCCCACAGAGATAGCAGGAATCTATGCCGCAACTCCGTCGAGTATGTTTAGATGGACGAACTCGAAGAGGATCGAAGCCCAGAACACATATTCGAAGAAGAAGTGTCATCGTTCATCCGAACGCCGCACTTGCGAGGATTAGAAAAAACCTAACTTAAACTAATAAACCAGAGAGGAGACACCGAGATTCATCTGCCCGCCATCGGCCGCTAGAGCAATAGAGTCAGAGGGGAGACGAATCCACGGACTCATCGGTGAAGTCTGGAGCCCGTTGTCTGCCTGCACACAACAAATTTTATTTGGAGAAAACACCTCCATTCCACAATATAGCAACGTCTTAGGTTTTTTGAAAAGTCAATATACAACGACTTTGACCATATTTGTAGAGAAAAGTATGTACATATGTAATATGCAATCAATATTATTTTATACATGATGAGCAACTTTTGTACTGTATTTGTTTAGTAAAATTGCTGTTGATATTTTTCTCTAAAAAATTATATGCACTACAAGGTCGAACGGACGGAGCAGTACATCCATGCATGTATATATTTCACACGGCTGTATTTCAACATGTCACGCGTTATTGCTCGTGCATGATGCTACGTATAAGACAGGGAGGGCCTGGTGGATGCTGGTTGGAGGTCGTTCTCCATAAAAAAAACTAGATCATTGATGGTGCATGTTAGTTGCTGCACCCGTCTACTTTTGGCTCTTAATTGTTAGGGATATAAATAATTTGTATAAATTTGTTTACAATGCTTCGTAGTATTGTGCTTTTTCTAGCTTGTACGTGTCTCCATTTTTCAGAATAATGCCATAGAATATTAGAATTGAAGAGACTGTCTCCATTTTTCAGAATAATGCCATGGAATTAAAGAGACGGGTAATATTTATTTGCAATAATAGTATGTGATAATAGTTTGTTGAGCTGTTTTCTTAAACATAATAGCCTTGCCGGTTCAAGTTGTGCTTGATGGTCGATGGATACATGTTTTGTGATTAACCATGACCTATTTTGGCTCCTAAAATAACTATATTTTGGAATGGATCACATCATGACACTTAGAAAATGAATGTTGAGGAAACAAAATTAAAATAGATGGTACAAATGTTTGAGAAATTTTGAATAAAGTATTACCTAAACAATCTAAGCCATTCCTGACATTGTTGTTAGCCTACAAGAAAATTTTACATTGTAATCTCACCGGGAGAGATTGTACAAGGGATTGCACCTGGGCATACAACTCTTCTCGTCATGTTAATTGTCTTGTAGCTCACTTCCAAGTCACTGTCATCTGGCCAATATATCAAAGTTAATTTATTTATTTTAAAAAGAGTCAATGAAATGAGGAGAGCCAATGAAAATTCATATATAATCAAGAAGCGGCACATAAACATAAGTCAATGGAAATGTGGAAGCAAAAAACTGGTCAAAAAAATGGAACTACTTTATATTTACTTGAAGAAAAATTTCTCATATAACATAAACATGTGAAAAATGGAAAACAATGACGAACACCCAATCCCACTTTAAGTCAATGATGATTCCAAATACAACATCATCACTTTCAAGACCCCAAGAATATAAAAACATCAGCATAGTGCTATATTAGGCATTTTACCTTTCATAGTTTTTGTTTCATTTGTTGAAGGGCACCTTTTAGGGTTATCACACTAGTAGAAAACAGGGCTTTCGTCCTAGCCGGATCGGAGCAATAGTCCCGGTCGCGTTACGAACCGGGACTAATGTGAG
>CBMN011747429.1:0-13306 GCA_000582825.1 Hordeum pubiflorum
TCACAAATTTTGACCAAGTTTATAGGGAAAAAAAATTATATCTACAATACCAAATATATACCATATGAAAATATATTTCATGATGTATCTAATGGTATTGATTTGGTATTCTAGATGTTAATAATTTTTTCTATAAACTTAGTCAAAGTTTACAAGGTTTGACTTTGAAAAAAATCTGGTACGCACTATATTTTGGGACGGGGGAGTATGATTTATCAAAACGCCTAGGCTCCACTAAACAATGTTCTCGCGTACGTCACTCTATGTTGTTGTCTCACCAACGCTCTTGTTTTCTAGCAGGGGTTAAGAGACTGGAAATCTAATTAGCAATGGAGAGTTTGGTTCAACTCTTTAATGACTGGGAAACTCAGCTGCTGGTGCTACTTAGCTTCGCACTACAGATGTACCTCTTCTTTACTGGTAGTCTTCGGCGACAAAGCACCAACACATTGCTGAGGCTATCCATTTGGATAGCCTATTCAGGGGCAGATTTGGTAGCCATTTATGCCCTTGGCTTACTCTCACGTCACGACGATGCCACTATCGGAAAACATGCATCAATGGGGAACCATTCAATGGCTTTCCTTTGGGCGCCCTTCCTCCTCATCCATCTTGGTGGGCAGGATACCATCACTGCTTTTGCCGTTGAAGACAACAACCTATGGTTGAGGCATTGGTTGGATCTGGTGATGCAAGTTGGCCTAGCCTTTTATGTCTTTTGGAAGTCAACTGAGAGGCACAATGTGCAGCTTCTAGTCCCTGGTATCCTCATGTTTGTTGCTGGAATAATCAAGTATGGAGAGAGGATGTTGGCTCTCATGTATGGGAGCCTAAAAAACATGAGGGGCTTCATCGACGAAGAATATGTGCAGAAGCTTCCGCAACAAAATCGTGCTGATGGCTACAGTGGCATGGTTTGTTTCTCTTTGCATTCGGCTCCAGGCGTCCGAGATCTATTTGCAGGATGTACCCTAAGTCAAATGCAACGTAGCCGCGTGCTTACACGACTCAATCATGATGAACCCTTGTTGCCCAAGTGCATAGAGATTGAACTTGCCATGATGTACGATGACCTCTACACAAAAGCTGTGGTGCTCCGGACAAGGAGTGGCATTATACTTCGGTGTATCTCTCAGATATGTGCTATGGTTGCTCTTGTGCTTTTCTTCCTTGTAAGCAACAAACAGAGATACAGCAGAGCCGATGTGGTAATCACCTATGTCTTATTCATCGGAGGCCTTTTTCTGGAAGTTTGCACAATCTTTATATTCCTGAGGTCGCCATGGACTTGGGCGTGGTTGGAGGCTCACAAGTATCAGAGGTTCTCTCGCATATCCTTGAGCCTTCTCTCTAGTTATATTGGATGGCCGGAGAGAAAGCCATTGTGGTCGAATTCCATGGGGCAGTTCAACTTTCTGGGCTCGTTGTCGGGCAACGGCCAGCCAGGGTCGTGCAAACGACGAGTGATGATCCTGATAAGAAACATGATGAGATTAGTTGGCACCAAAAAGGAAAATTTGTTTTGGATCAACAGGTTGTTAGACACCGAGCACATCAAAGTAGATGATGAGGTCATGGAGAGTCTCTTGCATGGGGTTAATATCTTAGGCGAGGAATTCCTAGAAAGAAGCACGCCCCGACAATGGCCAAATCTCGGTCCTTTCTTGGAGCAATTACAGCTTTTTGCTGCTGGTTTTGGTAATGCCATTGTATTGTTGTACGTATTCACAGAGGCACATTTGAGTAAGTATCCTCCACTGGATCTTCCAGCCAGCATTGATGCAGCCGAGGCACAAGAGGTGCTACGCATGGTCGACGTCTGCCGGAAGCTATCCAACTACGTGCTCCACCTTTTTGTTAATCAACCTGAAATGTTACCAGTCAGTGGCAGTGTGCAAGCTATGCTGGAACAATATCTTCAGGTAGATGTTACAAAGGTCGAAGTTAACAGTGAGCAACTCAGTTCGGCACTCAACTCGGAATTCAGTGTATTTCAGCCAGGCAAAGAAACACTGGAGGAGTTTAGAGACATGTGGATAAGGCTCGTCGTCTACACTGCCAGCAAGTCCTCACCAGAGTTGCACGCGGCGCAGTTGGGCAGAGGAGGGGAGCTCCTCACCTTACTTTGGTTGCACATGGCTCACTATGGGCTTGGGAATGTTGGCCGAAGGATCGAGCTTACTAATACCAACTTTTTCGGCGTGCGCCAAGTCTACGTCTTCTATGTGCCTGAAAAATAGCAGCAAAATGAATGAATTGATGTTCTGCTCAATTTATGTATATCGTACGCGCGTGCCTCTATAAATTTATGTTTGCTCAATTTATTGTCCGCTATAGTATGTATCTGTACGTGCTCATCGCCCAACCCTTGTGTTTATGGGTGAACGTTTGTGTGATCAAATAATAGTATTCTGTCTTCGGTTACATGGGTTAATTTCTCGTCCTTTCTTTTGGAAAACCCTTCTTTTCAGCCGGCGGCTGATGGGGTCTCCCACGAGCAGGGAAACTCCTGGCGGCGTAGCGTCTGGCGGAGGGTGGCGGCCGGAGCGACGTCGCGTCTCGGGCGTCAGCGAGCTGCGGCTTCGTCGACCTGGGGGCGCTGGTGCTGGCTCGCGCGGTGCTGGCTGCTGCCCGTCCCTGGGGGATCGGATCCGCGCGGATCTGGCATCCTGTGCGGCGGACGTGCCCCTCGGGTCTGGCAAGCCAGGGCAGTGGCCCTGGGCATGGTTGCAACGCCTTTCCCCTCCTTCCTTCACCGGGGTTGGTCGGGGCGGTGCTGGGGCTGACCACCGCGGATCTGGCGGCTTGCCCCTGGATCCGTCGGTGGTGGTGCTCGGGCGTGCGGCTTCGGCGGTGGTCGGTCGTCCTCGAGTGCCAGCGTCTCCTCCCTCGGCTGTGGAGCTGCGGCGATGGCGGAGGGCCGTAGTTTTGGATGGCGGCGCGGCGGTGCCGCGCGGTGGGCGGCGGCGAGGTCTGGATCGGTGTGTTTTGTCTTGGCTTGGACGCGGGGGCTGGCCGGCTGCAGCTTGTTTGTTTGGATGCGGGCTCTCCGGGTGCGTTGGCTCGTTCTGGGTGAAAACCTAGTGCTGACCTCGGTCGGCGGCGGCGGCGGAGGCGTCTTCGGACGTCGTTCCCCTCCTTGGAGGCGTCGCCACAGAACTCTGACCTACTCGTCGTCCTAATTCCCCGGGCTCCCCGGAGGAAAATCTAGCTCTGGCCCTGGCCGAAGCGGGTTATGGCGGCGTCTTCATCATTTCCCCCTTAGGGGCGTCCTGCCGGCATCTGGTGGTTGTGCTTCTGTCGTGCTGTTTGGCCTCGTCGCCAGAGGTAGTGGAAGTCGAGACGGCGGACTCGAGTTTGCTGGATGGTTGCCGGGGTGGCGGCCCCGGGCTCGGTGCGGCGGTGGCCCTTTGAGGTGGGGTTGTCGCTTTGCTCCGCATTGGTGGCATTCGGGCGCTTCGTGGGTAGCGTGGTCTGCCATGGTTGTGGGTTTTTTGGATGATTGTCCCTTAATCAATCACGTGGTTGTGGATTTTTGCACGATTGTCCCTTAATTAATCGTGTGGTCGGTGACGGTGTCCTGAATTAGGGGGTGCACATCACGTCGGCCCGGCATTGATGGGCCAGGCCGAGGACGCACCGACAGGTGGAGATTGGGCCGCGCAAGCTATGGCCCTTGGCGTATCAAAGATGAATCCTCCGAAGACTTGGCGTACACTTCAAGGCATATTCAAATAATTGGCATGTTATCTCTAGTTGAGCCGACTTACATGTAACCCTAGATACCCCCGGTGCCTATATAAACCGTGGGGTTTAGTCCGTAGAGACAGAAGGTTTTAGAGAGAGATAGAACTCGCTCATACGATCTCGAGGTAGATCACCCTGTACTTGATACCCCATCCACGATCAATATAATACAAGCAGGACGTAGGGTTTTACCTCTTCGAGAGGGTCCGAACCTGGGTAAAATTGTGTCCCTGTTCTTCCTGTTACCATCATACCTAGATCATCAGCTTGGGACCCCCTACTCGAGATCTACCGGTTTTAGCACCGATATTGGTGGCCCATGCAGGTCCCGCTGCGTGATCGCAGAGGTTCGATGGCACATCTTTAGATCAACGATGACATCGGCTATGGACAGATTTTTGTCACCGGACAGCTCTTCGCTTTCAGCAGCATCATGCTACACACCGATTCGACTGGTCACCTTGGCAAGATCGAGAACTTTCCTCCAGGCCAGACCATCAGGTTTGGAAATTTGGAGTACGTCGTGAATTCCCATGGCAATCTTGTTTTTTTAGGATGGGTGTCAGACCAGCTTGAAAACCCCTCAAGCACGGCCTTCTCAGCAGCAGATTCGATCTCATTGCAGGGCCGTGCATCTATCAGTATCACGGAGACATCTTTGAGCTCGGATCCGAACACCGGACTATTGGATCTAGCCTCGAGCTCGACCAGTGAAAATCCCGAGGACACGTCTGGCTGTGCCTCGGGTAAACTTCAAGTCAGCCCTGCCTACTGTCAAGAGATGGGCGAGGCCGACCTTGCGCTCCTGAACGAGATGTTAGATCGGATTTAGAGCCTTGGAATATCGGACGATCAAACCTTGGTTTATGATCGGATTGAAAATAGGTCAGGAAACGCGGAAATTTTTATCCCACCTGCCACCCGCCTAATCACTACAGTCGAAGATTTAACCGACATATTGGACTTCCCCTCCAATGACGCCGCCGACATGGATGAGGATGCCGAGGACATGTCCTACAACGCATCACCCATAGGCACTTCCAATACCGGTAAGTGGGTGGCTATCTCCACCTACGATGTATACATGGTGGATGCCCTAAGGAGAATGGAGAAGAAGATAAAGAGCCACCTAAGCGCCGACGTAGAAAGCGCCGTGGCAAAAACACAGGCAACGGGGACGCTAGTAATGACGCCACCGACAATGACGGCGCTACCGATAATGGCGCTACCCCGGACCGTGCCGAGGACCAGAACGCAGGTGATAGCGCCGAGAACGGTCATATTGACGGCACCATGCCAAGAGGGAACGATGATGACCCTAACGATAACGACTACTACCCGAAGTCCGAGGAAGATTTAAACCTCGGACCTGATGAATTTGATGTTCCCGAGGAACCCCTTGAGGATCCTTGGCTACATGCCTTGCGCCGATGACTGATTAGTACTGCCAGGAGCATGAAGCAAAAATCCCAAAAGCTCCAGGCCGAACAAGATAGGCTTAATGATAAATGGACCGAGGTCGTTAACGCCGAACAAGAAATGGAGGATAGACTCGCATAGAATAATAAGTATTATCCACGGAGAAAGCTGCTTTCAGAGTTTAACGAGGAGGTTGACGGTAGTCCGCTGTCAAAGCGCGAGTGGGTCGAGAACCCTGACTGCCCTCCTCGGGGCCGAGATAGACTAGAAGGCGGATACCCCAACCCCCTCCCCCCGAAATACCTCGCCGTTATGGCAAGGATCCAATTCCGCCCTTGAAATCTTATGATCTGCGGAAGAGATCGGCATTGATACCAGCCGCCCCATCGCGATCCATTTACGGGTCTAAGTAGCGCCCACCTGTGGGACAGGCGGGATACTCAGCTTGGTTAGCCAAAAATAGCAATACTCATGATCATACACATGATCGGACAATAATGACTTCGGATATCCGACATGCTACAGCTCAGGTCCGAGGAGCCGCGCACCCCATGTGCTTTACAGATGAGGTCATGCAGCACCAGTTCCCAGAGGGGTTTAAACCCATCAACACCGAACAATATGACAGAACCACGGACCCCGCTTTATGGATTGAAGACTTTCTCATGCACATCCACATGGCCCGAGGCGATGACCTGCATGCCATTAAATATCTACCAGTAAAGCTCAAAGGATCAGCACGGCATTGGCTTAATAGCTTGCCCGAGAACTCCATCGGTAATTGGGAGGACCTCGAAGATGCCTTCCGAGCAAACTTTTAGGGCACTTACGTCCGACCCCCGGATGTCGATGACCTCGGTCACATTGTGCAGCAACCAAAGGAATCAGCCAGGAATTGGTTCTTGACCAAAAAATCAAATAGTAGACTGTCCGGACGCGGAGGTAATAGCTGTCTTTAAGCACAGTATCCGCGATGAATGGCTCGCTAGATAGCTCGGACAGGAAAAGCCTCGGTTGATGGCAGCCCTCGCGCATTTGATGACCCAATTTTGCGCAGGTGAGGATAGCTGGCTGGCTCATAGAAGCAATCATAATGGCGACCCAGGCACCTCCGAGGCGTGCGATGGAAATGGAAAACCTCGGCGCATCAAGAACAACAAGCGCCGCAATAGAGGAAATAACAGGGACGCCGAGGAGGTGGCAGTTAATGCCAGATTCAGCAACCAATGCAGTGGCAACAAGAGGAAGCCCTTTCAAGGGAACGGAGATGGCCCATCAACGTTGGACAAGATATTGGACAAACCATGCGCTATCCATGGTAATCCGAACAGGCCTGCTACTGATACTCACCGGAATTGCTGGGTGATCAAGCAAGCCGGCAAGATAGCAGCCGATGATCAGGGCAAGAGTCAACCTCGTAATGAGGATTGTGTCGAAATTAAAAACGATGAACTCACAGAGAACCGAGATGGAAGACGAGGTTTTTGCCTGCGCAACTTGCCGCAGTTTTCTGCTCTGTTTCTCATTGTATTTATTGGCTTACAACGAAGGAAACGGGCTCGTGGCCTCCTGACTATGCGCCACTACGATCCACAATGCTCGTGCCATCCCACGAACGAATCGGTAGGGCGCAGGACTCGAACAAATCAGTTTAAACCTCGAGCTAATCTCGCTATCTAAAGACTGACGAAACTAACGAAACTGAAGAAAAGTGCAGCTATCGCTAACTGAACTAACTGAACTTGCAAGGTTTATTCTGACAATCTCCTCCTAAGCCTTGCAGTTCCTACCTTATTTTGTTGATCCCAATCTTGCTCCTCAGCTCCTGGAACTTGACTCTGCCCAAAGGCTTCGTCATAATATCTGCAAGCTGAAGATCAGTGCTGATGTAGTCCACCGCGATCTTCTTCTCCTCCACGCAGTCCCTGATGAAATGGAACCGCAGGTCTATGTGCTTGCTGCGATCATGGTGGACAGGATTCTTGGTGAGAGCAATGGCTGATTTGTTGTCCATCTTCAGTACTGGCGCATCTGCATCTCGTCCCGTCAGGTCCTTCAGCAGACGAGTCAGCCATATGCCGTAGCATGCCGCCGCCGTGGCGGCCATGTACTCTGTTTCGCAGGACGAGAGCGCCACCACCTTCTGCTTCTGCGACTGCCATAACACTGGGTTGTCGCCAAGATACCAGAGGAGGCCGGTGGTGCTCTTGCGAGTGTCCGGGTCGCCGCCCATGTCGCTGTCGCTGAACCCCGACAGTACGGCGGGGCTGCTGCTCCTCCGGTAGCTGCAGCCGTAGTCGATCGTGCCCGCGACGTAGCGAAGTATATGCTTGACTGCCGCGTAATGCTCCGTCGTTGGCGCCTCCATAAACCTTCTCACATACCCGACGGAGAAAGAGATATCCGGTCGAGTGTGAACCAGATACCTGAGGCTGCCGACGAGGCTCCTGTAGCTGCTGGCGTCAGTTGGAGGAGCTTGGCTGTCCTTGCTCAGTTTGAGTCTGGGCTCCATCGGAGCGTGGCAAGGATTGCAATCCAGCATGTCGGCCTTCTCCAGTATCTTGCGCGCGTACGCAGCCTGGCCGAGCGTGATCCCGTGCGCGCTCTGGTGAACCTCGATGCCGAGGTAGTAGGTGAGCAGGCCAAGATCACTCATGCGGAACTTAGCCATCATCTCCGCCTTGAAGCTGCGGATGTCGTCGTCGTTCGGCCCGGTGATGAGGAGGTCATCGACGTACACGCCCACCAGTAGCCCACGGCGAACGTAGACGCCATGCTCCGAGCTGCTCCTGGCAAACCCCAGGGCGGTAAGCGTGGCGTCGAGCTTGGCGTTCCAGGCGCGCGGTGCTTGGCGTAGACCATACAGCGCCTTCCTCAGGCGTAGAACCTTGTGCTCCTCCGTCGCGACGACAAAGCCCGGCGGCTGCCGGACGTACACCTCCTCTGCTAGCTCGCCGTTGAGAAAAGCAGACTTCACGTCCATGTGATGGACGCGCCACCCTTCTTGGGCGGCGAGAGCGAGCATCAGGCGCACGGAATCCATGCGAGCAACAGGAGCAAATGCTTCCTCGAAGTCGATCCCCTGCTGCTGAACGAAGCCCTTTGCGACCAGTCGGGCCTTGTGCTTGGTCACCGCTCCGCTCTCGTCACGCTTGACCTTGAACACCCACTTCAAGCCGATGGGCGTGTGACCTGGAGGGAGATCAGTAAGTTCCCAGGTGCGGTTTTCTTCGATCGAAGTGATCTCCTCGAGCATGGCCTTCCTCCAGCAGGGCTCGTGTTTAGCTTCAGAGAACGTCGACGGCTCCTCTGCAGAGGTGAGGAGCAGCTGCTCCTCCTGATGGCGTGACGCACCCGGGCGCGGCCCGAGCAGGTCTGACACACGCCGGAAGCGGTGAGGAATGTTGGGGTCGTCGGCGTTGTCCAGCATCTCTGGCCGCGGCGTCGGCGGTGTGGCGAAGGTGATCTGAGGACTGCTCGATGGAGATGCAGAGCTTGTCACCGTGCCGGGCGTTGCGGGCTCGAACTCCGCTGGGGTTGCTGCCGCGGCTGCGCTTTCTGCGCCACGATCCGCTGCCATGGCAGAACTTTCTGCACCCGTTGACGCACCGGCTGCGACTGGAGGCTGGCGTGGCGGCGTGTTGGGGACGATCCTCCCTACCATTGCAGGGACCCGGTGCACCTCATAGTCGACGGTGAAGGCGTTGGAGCCCGCGGCGCGGTCCTCGGCGTCCCAGTTCCAGTGCGCCGCCTCGTCGAAGACGGCGTCGCGAGTCACGTGAACGCGCCCACCTACTGGGTCGAAGACGCGGTATGCCTTGCCGCCTTCCTCGTAGCCGATGAAGACCATCGGCGTCGATCTGTCGTCGAGCTTCTTCAAGTGCGGGCGCACGTTCTTGACATGCGCCACACACCCAAAGGTGCGGAGGAAGTGCACCGCAGGCCGCGCCCCATGCCACGCCTCGTACGGGGTCATGCCGCGCACGCTCTTTGTAGGTGCGCGGTTGAGGATGAAGACCGCGGTTGTCACCGCCTCGCCCCAGAACCTGCCGGGCATCGCGGTCGCCTTCATCATGCTTCGCGCCATGGCCACCACCGTCTGGTTGTGGCGCTCGACCACCCCGTTCTGCTGAGGTGAGTAAGGCGCCGTGAGTTGACGCTGCACGCCGCGATCGGCGCAGTACTCGCCAAACTCGACAAAGGTGAATTCGCCGCCGCGGTCGGTGCGGAGAGCACGCAGCTTGCGCCCGGTCTCCACCTCGACGCGCTCCTGGAAGCGGCGGATTGCGTCCGGAGCCTCGTCCTTGCTGCTCAACAGTCAGCCACATGTACCTGGAGAGATCATCAACCAGCAGCAGGAAGTAACGCCGGCCTGAAGGGGTTGGCGGGGTTATGGGCCCGCACAAGTCGCCGTGGACGAGCTCTAGGACGTGCTCTGCACGGTAGTTGGCCGCGTCCGGGAACGACGCTCTGCGCTGCTTCCCAGCCAGGCAGCTGTCGCACAACTGGTCGACATGATCGATCGCCGGCAGGCCGCGCACCATGTCCTGTTTGGCCAGCATCTGAAGCGAATTGAAATTCATATGGCCGTACCTCGCGTGCCAGCGCCATGCCTCGTCAGTGTTCGTGCGCGCGGCCAGACACACTGGCCTGGCGAGATGCATGTCGTAGGGGTAGAGGCGGTTGCGTGCCCTAGACGCGCGTGCGAACACCACCCCGCGACGGTCACTGAGTGTAAACACGCCGTCGGTGATGACCGTCTTGCAACCGCTCTCGTCCAATTGCCCGACGCTGACGATACTGCTGCGCAGGCGAGGGATGAAGTAGACGCCGGTGAGCACGCGATGCCCTCCGTTGCAATCGGTGAAGAGCACGGATCCGCGACCGCGAATCGCCACGACCGAGCCGTCGCCAAATTTCACGGTGCCAGCGACGCGGCGGTCGAGCTCGTTGAAGCACGCCGCGCTGCCAGACATGTGGTTGGAGGCACCCGTGTCAAGGTACCACTTGGAGTCGTACTCCTCCTCCGTGCGTCCAAGGTGAACCTCGGCGTGTTCCTCGACGAGGTCGACATAGTCGTCGGCGATGTCGCCGTCGTCGGTGATCGTGCACACCTGCGCCATAAGGAAGGTCGGGTCCTCGTCGTCGGCCGCCTCTGCCTGTGCGAGGTTCGCCTGATTCCCCTCCTCCCTCTTCTTCTTGCGGCAGTCCTTGACCCAGTGGCCAGGAATCCCGCAGTATCTGTACTTGTCGTCGTCGGTGGCGGGCTGCTTGTTCTTGCCCGCGCCGCGCCCGCCGCCACGACCACGTCCGCGTCCACGGCCACGGCCACGCCCACCTCGCGGCGCTTCGCTGCTGGAGCCGCCGCGGCTCTTGAGCCGGGCGTGCCATTCCTCCTCTGTGAGAAGAAGGCGCCCGACGCCAGACTCGGCCTGTTCGAGCTCGTACCTCTCCTCGGCAGCCTTGAGCCGCCCGGTGAGTTCCTCCACCGAGAGCGTGTCCAAGTCAACTAGAGTTTCGATCGACAAGGCGATCTGGGAGTACCTTTTAGGAACAACGGAGAGGAACTTGCGGATGACCCGCTTCTCAAGCACAGTCTCGCCGAGCTGCGCCATCTGGGCCACCATGTTGGTGATCCTCATGGCGAAATCATCGACGGTCTCGCCGTCGGCAAAGCGAATGTCGTTGTACTGCTTGGAGATGGTCGCGAGTTTTGCCTCGCGGACGCGCGCCCCTCCCAGGCGCATCGTCTTGACGGTGTCCCACGCCTCCTTCGCCGTGGCCTTGCCGGCGAGAGTAGGTGCCATCTCCGGTGGCACACCACGCAGGATGGCCTCCAGTGCGAGGCGATCGTCGCTGCGCTCCGTCGTGCCCGTCTGCACGGCGTCCCAGAGGTGCCGCCCTTCCATCATGACCTGCATGAGGACGGCCCAGTCGGTGTAGTTCGACCTCGTCAGCAGCGGCCACGCCGTGCCGCCGGTGTCGCGCACCACCCGCGCCATGGATCTCTCTGCCACGGTCAGCTTTGTGCCGTCGGAGACCCTTGCGCGCGGCGTCGGTGGCGACTTGCTGCCGCTGGTGTCGTTCTTGCCGGTCATGTCTCGGATCGCAAAACGCTCTGATGCCAATTGTCGAAATTAAAAACGATGAACTCACATAGAACCGAGGTGGAAGACGAGGTTTTTGCCTGCGCAACTTGCTGCAGTTTTCTGCTCTGTTTCTCATTGTATTTATTGGCTTACAACGAAGGAAACGGGGCTCGTGGCCTCCTGACTATGCGCCACTATGATCCACAATGCTCGTGCCATCCCACGAACGAATCGGTAGGGCGCAGGACTCGGACAAATCAGTTTAAACCTCGAGCTAATCTCGCTATCTAAAGACTGACGAAACTGACGAAACTGAAGAAAAGTGCAGCTATCGCTAACTGAACTAACTGAACTTGCAAGGTTATTCTGACAGATTGTGACTAGTCTAAGCCGAGTAATGGCGGCCAAAAACAATTCCCTCCCAATGTCAAGGACGTCAACATGATATATGCTACTCATGTCACCAGGAAGGAAAGGAAACGGGCACTTCGAGAAGTTTACGCTGTAGAGCCAGCAGTGCCCAAATATAACCCGTGGTCAGAAATTCCGATTATCTTTGACTGAAGAGACCATCCGACAAGCATCCGACACGGAGGCACAATGGCGTTGGTACTCGATCCCATAGTGGACGGTTTTCATTTAACCCGAGTCCTTATGGACAGTAGTAGCAGCCTCAATCTGATATATGCTGATACAGTTAAGAAAATGCATATTGACCCGGCAAGAGTCAAGCCCAGTAATACCAGTTTCAAGGGAATCATACCGGGAGTTGAGGCGCAATCCTCGGGAAGCCTGACCTTAGATGTGGTCTTCGGCACACCCGAGAACTTTCGAAGTGAAGAGTTAATCTTTGTCATTGTACCCTTTCGAAGTGGTTACCATGCACTACTCGAGTGAACTACTTTCTCTCGCTTTCACTCCATCCCACACTACGCTTATTTAAAGCTTAAGATGCCGGGACCAAATGGCGTTATCACAGTCAATGGCAACACGGAACGCTTCCTCCGAACAGAGGAGCAGACCGCGGCCTTTATGGCCGAGGTTCAAACTGCCGAGGATGCATCATGGGCCCAAGCTGCATTAAGTAGACAGGACCACATTAAGCGTTCAAGAAGTATAAATTTCTCTGTGAAAACAGCTGGCACCCCTAAATAGGGGTACACGCTCCGCGGTCCCCTCTACATGACCGAGGACTATGTTCCTCGAATGCACAACTTCGCATTGGAAATTCCATGGGACAGCGGAGCAAAATCAAGCAATAGGGCACTGGTCAGATGAACCAAACCGGGCCCCGAGATCTCTGGCGATCAAGCCGCGCACTGCTCTAAAGCATAGGCAGTTCGACTGGGGGCTGGCTACCAGCTTTAAGCTGATGGTGATACACAACTTCCACTGATGTACGCTCATAAAAGTGATAGCCACTAAAGTGCCTTCAAGCAAAAAATGGCGTTAATATAGGTGGAGGAAACTATCCTCGGACTAGATGAGAAATCGCTAGTAAACAGCACTGCGGACGCGCAACATGGAGACGACGACAGATAGAGTTCGACGCTTTTACTCCTTGATTATCATTTTCTTAAATTATGTATCTTTCAAAGTTATTGCTCGGATTGTTCCAGGTTCGATCCTTTCAATGAATAAAGAGAAGACCCGACTGGTCGGCTCACGTATACATGCATCCTTTTTCTCTCTTGATTCAGATTCCGAGCATAACTCTCGCGATACAGATATTACATGCCTTTAAAGCATCATTAATTTTAACGGGGGGCTACGGTTCAAGCCGAGCTCGCCCAAACGCCATGGGACTCTAATAAGTCCTCGGCCCCACGTCCTCGGTATTTCGCATATATATGCATCAATTTCGAATTGTGTCTGTGGTCAATAGCTGGGTTGCCCGGCTCCCGTGCTTACCCCTTACGTAACCGGTCTGTTCGGCTAAGGGTGTAAAGGGAGCACCATTATGATTGTCACTTCCGGTTCGAATCGATTAAGTACCTCAGTTGGAGAAAGCCGAAAGCTGACTGTCACAACAAGCGTAAATCGGTCAGCGA
>CBMN011747437.1:0-10811 GCA_000582825.1 Hordeum pubiflorum
CCCCGCTCGCGGCGGACGGGGTTGGGGCTGAGGCCGAGGGGACGGCTAGGGTTTTCCTCCTGCGAACGGGCTCCCGCGGGTTCATTCCTCCTCGCCCGCTCGCTCGCTCTGCGGAGCGGCGCCGCTGCGGTTCCGCTTCGCCCTAGGGATTGGCTCCTCGCTCTTTCTTCTTGCTGCCGCGGAAGCGCGGCTCCGGGGAGCTCCGGGGCACGATTCGCGGGGCTTACGGCGGTGCATTCCGCGGCCTCGCAAGTCCCCGAGGGCCCGAAGCTTCGATTCGGCCGATTCGGCCGGGTCCGGGCTCCGCAAAGCGTGGCCTTTTAAGCTTGGCGGCGCCTCCCGCCGAGCATTCTGCCGGGTCTCGCTGCGGGTATTGGAGGGAACCATGGCGGAGAACATCGATCTGGTGCTGGAGTTCCTCAAGAAGAACCGCTTCGCCAAGGCCGAGGCCGCGCTCCGCGGGGAGCTCAGCGCCACCAACGGCCAGAGGCGCGCGGCCGAGCCCAAGGAGGAGGACGAGCAGGAGGGCGGCTCCGAGGTGGGCTCCACCGCGGGGCCGAGAGGCGCCGCTTCTTCCGTGAGGAGCGCCGACTCGTCGAGGGAGTTCATTGTCAAGGAGATTGACGTCGGAGGCCTGGCGAATGGATCTGATGGGAAGAAGGGGCTGGGGATTGGCCTGCCTCTGGAGAGCAGCAACACAGGGGATCTGTATCCGTGGAACTTCAGCATTGCCAACAGCACCGTGGAGCAGCTGGCCGAGCTTCTGGTGTCTGAGGAGGTGCCGAGGCATCGCCGCACATCGGTAGCTGAGAAGAGGGACCGGGGCGTTGGAACCGAGCAGCCTGGTCCGGTGCTGGAGCAAAAGGTGTCGTTCGGAAGAGGGAAGGGGAAAGTTGATGCTGTAGGGAGAAGTGAAGTTCATGAGCCAGGCCATTCGAGTGACAAGAATCTGGTCCCAGAAAAGGAGGAGCCCTTGAATGGCTATGCGGTCAAGACGGTGCTTCCATTTCCTACAGAAATCCCGTCGTCTAGTTACCATAGCACACACCAGGATGGAAATGAGAGGAAAGATACAAAGAAAAGCGTCAATGCCGATGGTTCTGGAAAAGCAGCAAAGAGGCAGCTCGATGAGGGGAACAGGCAATATTACTCAGGGAAATCCCAGAGTAATGTGGATCACGTTGCTGACCGTTGCTTCGACCTGCAGCTTATGGGAAATAGCCAGCGCGAAGAGTTTCCAAAGTTGCCTCCTGTGCGGCTCAAGTCCGAGGATAAGCTTGTTAATATGAACTGGGAGGAGAAGATCGATCATCATGGATCTGGATCCAACGACCCTAGTACTGACCATGTCTTTATGATTGGGTCTTATCTTAATGTTCCCATTGGGCAGGACATTACATCATCAGGTATGTTGTTTACGATTTGATAGTGAAACTGCAACTTTTAGATAATCCAGTACATTTGGTCCTTCTATGTGTGTGCATTACAAAGCTTTGAACATTACAGCGTCACACTTAGGAAGATGACTACATAGGCCCTAGTTGAAGATAATTATTCCATTTTTCTTTCTGTTGAATTTGAGCACATGACAATAGAAACCGTGCAGTCTCTTACGGACTTGAATGATTTTGTTTAGAGTCCTAATGAACTTTGCTTCTTGGGAAGTAATTGTTCTAGAGTCATTGCCATTTTCCCTTTTTGTGGACTCTACAGCTTTATTTTATGTCAGTTTGTGCCAAACTTGTTTGTTTATCCTTCTAATTGTCTTGAGAGAATAACAACTCTCCTTGACCTAGAAGTTGTCCAGACCAAATTGCCATAATTGTCATCTTGATTCTGTAGGACAGCAAGCTTGAGAATAAGCTAACATAACACGATTTGTATTGTATATGCCTTTGATAGAGAGTAAGGACATCAGCTGAAGCAGGTTATTTGTTAGAGTTCTTGTGTGAAGTTTCTAGAAAGACTTTAACTTGTATACTTGCTATGCTACATACTACATACACACATTTACATAGAATTTTTGCCAGATCCTTTAGTAATCATGCATAGTTTGACGGCATTATCACACGAGCAAAATAAGAGACCTTTTTGACAATTCAAGGACACTTGCCTTTGAAACATACTATGATCTTTTACATTTCATATGGCATACTTTTATAATTGTGTTTTCTTCCTTCTTTTACGGTTTTACCCAAAGGAATACTAGTGGTCATTTCCCATTTGCTTGTTGATTTTTTGTGAGATTTTCTAAATTCAAAACTCAGTTTCTGGAAATTTTGATCTTTAATAGTATCGATATGCAGATTGAATCTTTGATAATAAGTCTTTTTCTTTGCATTTGAAGGGCACTTGTCTCTTAGAGCATATGCTCTTGTAAATTAGTTTGGAGGTGCTCTCACATGTGATACTTAAAAAAAATCATCTTTGTTTTTCTTAAAGGGATATTTACCGGTCATTTGACATTTTCCTATAGATCTTATGCGAGCTAAAAAAACCAAGGACTCAATCTTACGTGAAAGTTTCATGTTTGATAATATGTATATGCAAATTTGCAACAGTGAAATGTTTTTTTGCTCTTAAGATGAAAGTACTGAAACTATATAGGAGTGTTTTTCCATGCTTCAGAGCTCTAGTGCTCTACTGTATGGTTTCACGTATCTGAGTTTGGCGAACGTTTTGGCACTTAACGTTTGACCTACATGTTAACACATTCAGGTGGAAGACGCACGGTTGGCAGCAGTTGGTTATCTGTCAGTCAAGGCATTGCAGAGGATACTCCTGACATGGCTTTTGATGCAATGGGTGATGATTTGCTTGAGTATCCAAATGAGTATTGGGACTCTGATGAGTATGACGATGACGACGATGTTGGCTACACCCGACAACCAATTGAGGATGAAACCTGGTTTCTTGCACATGAGATTGACTATCCTAGTGACAATGAGAAGGCAACTGGTCACACAAGTGGCGCTGATCGACATGATCGTCCTACAAAGGATGATGACGATGACCAATCATTTGTTGAAGAGGATTCTTACATATCTGGTGAGCAGTATTTTCATGGGAAGAACATCGCACCGATAGGTACTTCGGAGCGGCCAATAGGACATGGGATTCCTGATAATGATATGATAGCTCAGTACGATGGTCAACTTTTGGATTCAGAAGAACTAAATTTGATGCATTCTGAACCAGTATGGCAGGGTTTTGTGTCACAGAATAGTGAACTAGGCATGTTAGGAAATGGGAAATTCCTTAATGATTCTGCACGACCTCATCCCGACGACCCTTTTGTTGAGGATGATCAGCACGGTTCAGTCAGGTCAATTGGTGTTGGTATAAGCAGTGATGCTGCTGACATTGGCAGTGAGGTGCGTGAAAGTCTGATTGGAGGAAGCAGTGAAGGAGACATAGAATACTTCAACGAGAGTAATCTGAGTGTTAGTGGAAAGAGACACTCTCAGCAAGAAACAGAAAAGAAAAAGATTAATGCGAATGGAGCAAAACAGGACCAAATAAACTATGATATCCAAAAGGGCAATATGCCACCAGGAGCAGCTTATGGTGATGGTGGATTTTCTTTTCCACCGCCACTGCATTCTGGAAAAAATACCGAATCAGATGTTAAGTCTTCGTGGTCAAAGAAGGATGATTATTCAATCAATGATCCCGATGACTGTCAAAATGGCACGGTGTCAGATGATACACTTGCCACATGGAAGAAAAGGAATAGTGTCTCTTCCCTAAGGAGCTCTCGAGATGAAATGACTTCTGATGTTGTTAGATCAAGAAACTCGAGCGCATCGTCTGCTCTGAATAATACTTATGATGAAGTGGAGGAAACAATGAATGCTCGTCATCAGAAACTAGATGCACAAGAAGAGGAGACCGGTACCACGTTAGATGACGAGGAAGCAGCAGCATTGCAAGAACAAGTAAGGCAGATAAAGGCCCAGGAGGAAGAATTTGAAACTTTCAATCTGAAGATCGTGCATAGGAAAAATAGGTACCTTTTTTAGTCCTTGATTCCTTGATCTCTCTTTTTGTTTCCCGATTTGGGTTATAAAGCTTAAAAGGAAATGGGCATGCGTAGTTCTCTATTTGTGCTTGGTGTTTACGTTTAGAATGGAACAATGTCTATTTTGTTTCTGTGTAAAGGTGCTTGTTTGTTTACTCTGACATTTATCTTCTGTAAACGTTAAAACAGAACTGGTTTCGAAGAAGACAAAAATTTCCATGTTGTTCTCAATTCTGTTATTGCTGGTCGTTACCATGTCACGGAGTATTTGGGATCAGCAGCGTTCAGCAAAGCTATCCAGGCACATGATTTACACACAGGAATGGACGTGTGTGTTAAAATCATTAAGAACAACAAAGATTTTTTTGACCAGAGCCTTGATGAGATCAAGCTTCTGAAATATGTGAACAAGCATGACCCGGCTGACAAGTACCACCTTTTGCGTCTATATGATTACTTCTACTATCGGGTAAGTTAAGTTTTTTTTTTAAATCTTTTCCCGATCCCTTGCTCTTATTTTGTTCCCATGGAGCATATACATTTTTCAAGTTTAGGATTGAGATATATGTTCCCATTGATTTTACTGAAGCATTTTCCTTCATTTTTTTATTGAAGCTGCATATATGAACAGTGCACTGTGGTAAATTTGAGATTTTGATTATCTGCTGTTAATGTTAATTTTGTTGATACATTATTTCATTTGTTCGACAGTTTTTCTCCTTATAAACATTTCGTCTCCCGTTATCTTGGCATTGATTTCTTGTGTTAACTTTTAATGTTCCTACGCATTAAGGCAGGGTTGGAGATCCTTGTGCTATTTGATCCATTAGAATTGCCATATTTGTTGGTTTTTGCAATTATTGACATTTGCTAAATGATATATCCCTTCCCCTCAGTCCATTGCATCTTGTAATGAAATTTGCCATGTTTAGTGTTGCACTTGTTTCAAACACAATTGGAGGATTATTTGTTCATACTATGAACGTCTGGGAGTTTAGTTTATTTTGTAATAAAAAGTGTTTCAGATTCTTTGTCAAGTCGATTCATTAGAACGTTTGGGTGTCCTGTGACGAAGTCAGCTCTGTTTTCTGTAGAACTTAGTTGAAGTATTTGTTTGCAGGAACATTTGTTGATAGTCTGTGAACTTCTGAAGGCAAATTTGTATGAATTTCAAAAGTTTAACAGAGAATCAGGAGGCGAGGTTTACTTTACGATGCCAAGATTACAGGTATTATTAAGCTTTATCACCTATCAATGCTGATTCAGTGTTCTCGTTAAGCAGTTGGACACGAATCAACTTTTCATGCTGGTAATTGATCTATTTCTTTAATGGATCGGTTTTGCAGTCAATAGCCATTCAGTGTCTGGACTCACTGCAGTTTCTGCATGGACTTGGTCTTATTCATTGTGATCTGAAGCCAGAGAACATATTGGTAAAGAGCTATAGTAGATGTGAAATTAAGGTCATCGACCTTGGCAGTAGCTGTTTTGAGACTGACCATCTATGCTCATACGTTCAATCGCGATCTTACCGTGCACCTGAGGTTATACTGGGCCTACCTTATGACAAAAAGATAGATATATGGTCACTTGGATGTATTCTAGCAGAACTTTGCACTGGGAATGTAAGTGGCTATTGCATGCCGACGATTACAGTTCTTCAGTTACATTTATTGCCCTTCTGTGATTGTTTCTTTGACAATCTTCTAGCTACATATACTAGAAAGACCCTGTAATTCAAACACCCAGTTTAATCAGATTAAAGGATAACTTTTCTTTCTGTGCATATTTCTTTAATGTATTTACCATAGTAAGGTACATACTCTATGGTCTGTATTGCTAACAGTACTAGTATGGAAATAAGGCAATTAGAAAACTGTATACCTCATTAACAGAAGCTATTTTTTATTGTACTTTCACCTGTCTCTGTGTTATGTGTTTAGTTGTCAACTGTAAAATACATTTAGTGTTTCTTCTTCTTTCATGTAAGAATATGTTAGCTAATCTTTCTGTTGATCTATGCTCTTCAGGTTCTTTTTCAAAACGATTCTCCTGCGACATTACTTGCACGTGTGATGGGCATCATTGGATCCATAGAACAAGCTATGCTTGCACAGGGGCGTGATACTTATAAATACTTCACTAAGAACCACATGTTGTATGAAAGAAATCAGGTTTGAACTCTTCAGCCATGTTTCTTCTTCACTCAGGCACACCTGATTCAGATTCCTCCTTGAAATGGTGCCATTTCTAAAATAAGTCGCAATTGATTATGTTTCAGGAAAGTAGCAGGCTAGAATACTTGATTCCGAAGAAGACATCATTGCGGCACCGCTTGCCCATGGCCGATCAAGGTTTCATTGAGTTTGTTTCATACCTTCTGGAGGTGAATCCGAAGAAGCGCCCAAGTGCCTTGGAAGCATTGAAACACCCGTGGCTCTCTTTTCCTTACGAGCCAATATCGTCATGACACGGTTGCTGCTGTTGGATCATCATGTTTGCACCATATCGAGTGCCTTAAACATCTGTCTTGGCTCCTGAAGCAAGCACCATGAAGTTTTGATGGAAGATCAAGATGATGAAATCTGTTGTAGCACGGGCCACCCCACCCCACGGAAACAAACGTTCCGAGTTCAATCATTCAAGCGCGATCCTGATTCAAGCCAAATTGCTGGGATGGTGGTCTTTTGCTACCCTGTGTACTAGAAATGCCCTGTGTTGTGGTGTAATATAACTCTGGGTTTTGTCTATTGTCTGGCTGGCCCCAATATAACAGGCCATTTGGTTAGAGGTACATTTTGAAACCCATTTTTCGTCTAGGAATAGGGCTGTCATGTTGTACATGGTGTGATTATTATTGTCCAACCTTGTGGTGCCATGCTGCGCACGTCTGTTTTTATGGTTCTAAGTTATAACCCCCAAGGTTCTCTTCTGTACACATGCTATTTTTAGTCTTAGGATTGGGTCCAAATCCATCTTTACTGTTCCTGTGCTACCTTTTTTTTTAACATGCCGGGGATTTGCAGAAAATCGAGCTGCAAGCGATTGCTGCAGAACTCGTGGGAAGTTTTTATTTGACTTTTAACTTTTTGAAAAAGTTCACTTTTGATTCTTTAGTTCTCCTGTACTTCCTCCGTCCTTCTTGGTTTATTAGTCTCCTTCGTAGTTATTTCATAAAATTTTTATTGTTAGATTCGTATTTGAAAGGAGTTTCTACATAAAAAATATATTTTACGAAGGGGTGGGACTAATAAACCCGGACGGTGTGTGTAGTTGTTTTTAATCTTACCTGCAACATCCAGTTTCCATCATCTGCAGCATACATATAGAGAGAGCGTGATTTGTACTGGCATTGATATGTAGGGGCATGATTTGTATGGCATTGATATGTGGGCACGTGAATAGTTTGAGCTTATTTCAAACTCAGAAGAACGAACACGAGGTTTGTCTGGGATTCGACACACAGAAGTTGTGTACGGTACAGTTCTGATGCTCCAAACTTCTGCTTGATTAAACCGAGAATAGAAAAGATTGCGTTGAACTTGTCCAACGGACACGCAGGGCTACATTTGGCAGCTCAGTTTTTCTTGGAGATTTGGCAGCTCAAGTCACCACATTCATTTCTTTTCCCCCTCACATCTCACAAAATAACATTCCAAAACGTTTTCTCGTTCCGTCTCGGAAAAGCTCGGTTTTGGGGACGTGACATCCCAAACAGTTTTTGGGCTTGTTCGAACTAACACACACGTTAAGCGTTCTGAGCTTCTGATGCTCCAAAGTTGTTTTTAAGGTGAAGATGACCATTCTCGAATGAATGAAAACAAGGTTTTACAAGGGATACGAAGCAAATACAAAAACAAGTAACTCTCACGCCATGCGGACTCCCATTAGAAATTACAACGCAATGGTTGTACAACAGTGTTTTTTCTGATGCTCCAAAGTAGTTTTGAAGGTCTAACACCTCCTGATTGGATAGAAAAGTGACGATTCCCGAATGAAAACGATGTTCCACAAGGGGATCATAAGGACTAATCAAGCAATGAATAGTAAACAACTACTGAAACAATATAAACAACAAAATCGGTTCATACTAAACAAGTACCGTCAGCAATGTTGGTAAGATCATTGCGTTAAAATCAAGGGAATTAACTGAATGTGCAAACCACAAATGCAAGAAAAGTAAGTGGCCTATATTGTACCCTGGTAAATTGATTAGATGCTATCAGACTTTTATATCATTTTCATGAACATTTTGAACCGGGGCATGACAGATTTTAATGACAACCCAAACATCGTAGCAATACATAGACATCTTGATGATTTAAGCATGCCACATTTCAGTATGTACATCCCAGAAAAGATTAAGCAGAGTATATCTAATTACTAAACCACTATGCTTAAATGCAGGAAACAATAAAAATCAAATAAATTAGTTCATACCAAAAGAACTTAGTAAGAGCAACAATTTCATTTGATCTACCTTTGTGAAGCAAAAAACAACATTATACTGGGATATATTAGGCAATAAGGCGCAAAAAAAATTTCAAGGTCAATATATAATACAAGTAAAAGAGGGCCATTTTGAACTTTGTAACACTAAACATCGTATTGCTGGCAAGAAACCAACAAAAATAAATAAAACCCATCAAATTTAATAAATCGGGATCAGTGCGCTTCAAAGGATCAAAAGGAGCATGGAAAACAGAAATACTGGATGTTGACAATGGAACATACTGGATGTTGGCAATGGAACATAGTGGAAGTAGACCTCATAGTCGCCAAACAGGACGGTCGAGGGCCGGCCCATAGGCCGGACAAAGAGGGTGACTATCCCGGGACCCAAAGGAGGAGGAGCCCGCCCAAATATTAAAGGTGGTCACGACTATACCGTTATCGATTAAGTTTCAAATATCATTGCATGTGTAAAATGAGATCCTAAGTTTGTAGGAGAAAATCTACACCACATCAAAGTAACAACCAGTCCTCTCTCTCTGATAGACGTTTGGCAGGTTGTATTGGAATATGTGTAAACTAGATTTCTACATTTAATCCATACATAAATTTCTATTAAAGAAACTAGAAAGAGCTCTTGTATATAGAAGATGAAACTAAACGTTTAGATGACCATACCAAATAAAAAAATTTGTATATGAACATAACTGAACCGGTGATATGTTTATGTTATCAGTGATAGTGATCCGTGATATTTCAGTACCATGCATATGTTGAACTTTTTATTGAATCTAACTTGCTGACACATTTGCAAACAATACAATTTATACTCTACAAGGTTCAACAAATATGCACACCTAATAGTACACTAGAAACCACTATTAAGATATTAGTTGAATTTATTATTTAGATACCTCTAACATGATATTTAATGAAAGTAAACTATAGATGACCATATGCACTTACATACAGATATGTATGTGTGCACCGTATAATTTGGAAATTGTTAAAAAAATATTTCAAAGATATTTATTGTACTTCACTTAGTTTAAATTTATCATAAACAAAGTGATAAGTGATATACATTGCAATCGATAACAATAACATTGGTTAACTATACCAACTAAATTATGTGGTTAACTATACTAGCTAAATAATATAACGTATACTCCTATGATATTAAAAATAAATAATAAACAACTATAAAAGTTTGGTATAAAACTATTTATTTGATTTTGCCCCGTCTCCCATATTCTTTGAAATGTCCCTGAGGCGTCACACAAGACAAGACACCTATGCAGGGTTGATCCAAAATGCTTTTCCTTGAAATGAGAAAGTGACATGAGCCCATAGGTGGCCTGGCTTATCAAAGCGAGAAAATTGGCTCCTTGAGCTGGTAGGTTTGTGGCCTCGAGGAAGGTAGTGGTAGCTAGAAGCTCAAACATGCTCAACTGGGACAAGTATGCAAATGCCCAAAAACATAAATGATAACCAAATGCGTCCTACCCAGATAGGAAGTCAGACATTATGATAACCTTGGTGCATAAATTCAGGGAGCACAGGTGCACATGCCCACCGATACTGTGATGCGGCTTGAAGGAGAGGATGTTTTCGCCATCCTCTTGCGTGCTCAGAATAGGGAATATAGGTGCTACCTAGGACAACCCCATCTTCTTGAAACTTTGCATATCCCACAAACTCGCAATGTGGAACAATTACCATCATCTTCTGTGCACCACTTCCAAGCGGCCACAACAAGAACCCACAAGGACACCACCAAGTCCCAGGTGCCTGAAGGCCACCACATCCCATGCATATTGTATTATTATATTTCCATGTTTATAATGCTATAACTACTATGATCCTAGAATGTGAGATTCAGTGAAAAAATCATATGCACGTGTTGAATGATAAACGGTAAGAATAGTATTCCTAGTCTCGCCTCTAAGACTAGCTCAAGTGTTGTTTGTGATCATGTTTTCGGGATCTTAGGATATCGTTAAGAGTAATGGAAGTCCTAAAACAACTTCAATAATATGATGTTAGAAGAACTATCATTTTGAATCGACCAAAAACTTGTTTGTTATACTTTGAGATTATATCATCACAAGTCAACCGTTGTAACACACAGAGTTAACATATGCTTAAACTCCTTAGACCATGAGAGTATCATAGTTTCTTCTTAATGTATGATGGAATTTAGGGTTGCTCAAACGTCATTTGTAACAAGGTGATCATAACGTCAACTTATGGGTTCATCGGAAAGTTTGACTAGGAACTAGATAGCTCAAGAGTTGGATTTTGTTAGGGCATATTTCTCTCTTAGTAGTTTTGGTGA
>CBMN011747456.1:0-13844 GCA_000582825.1 Hordeum pubiflorum
ATTCTGGCTCATCCCATAAGTATATGAGGTTGTTGACTTCTCTGTGTAAGCAGATCCCTGGCACCCGTGTGCATCTTGGTGGTGTGCAGCAATTAATCACAATATTGCCTCCAACACCACAGACCGAAATTACGAAGCATGAGACTGGTAAGAAAATCGTAGTTGTTTTCTTCTATAATATTGCATAATTCCTCCCCTACATGCGGTACTGCCCTGTTGGTATACATATTAATAAAAGAAAATAATTTATAATAGAGGTGAGCTCGGTACATCTTCAAGAACAGTTTTAATATTCCCCCGCAAAAAAAAAAAGAACAGTTTTAATATTTTTATACAGGATGGAAATTAGTACGCCACACTTAAAAAGATCAGTGTAGACAATTAAGTGTTAAGCAAAACACATGGTCCCTCCAATATACACACCAACTAGGTATTCGGCAAATCAGCCCTCAAGAATTCTTATTTTCAGTTCTCAAGAAAAAAAATATTTACCTTTTTCTGAACATGCAGCCATTCCGACAAGATCAGTGCCAACCATATACAGCCCTTTACTTCGGCTCATTCTCCAGATGCTCATTTGGACTTACTTTTATTTTTGTTTTAGCTAATTTTGATAGTTGTGCTTGGCTTTCCTAATGGACAAACTTTTCATGCCCATGCACATTATGATATCCATAGTACTTTATGCTCCTAAAGATAATGTTAGCATATTCAAATTTTATTGATAACAAATTCAATGCTACAAATCCCGCAGCAACGCGCGGGGTATTATCTTCAAGTTGGAGCTCGCTCGCTCGCTCGCTCTTCCCCACGTACTCCCTGCTTCACCTGATACTTTTCCCTAGAAGCACAGAGCATACGCTTAAAATATGGTTAGCAGCTTCACTGAGTCACTGCCTCACGTTTCCTTTGTCCTTTTTTCGTCTCTCTCCCCCTCTCTCTCTCTCTCTCCATTTGTAGCGAAAAGAGCTCATGGAAAGAAGCAGAGAGATTATGAGAAAGCCATTTTTCTTTATGCTCACCTTCGTTCTTTATCCATCCTCCCTGCAAGCGGACTGAGAACCAGTGACTTGCCCACAGCGAGTCACCAGCGAACAGTAACGTGAATTGCCCTCTCTCCAGACCGTCCGATCCATATTCAACGGACAGAGCTGCATGAACAGTACCACATCTACAGTGCTTGATCTACAGGGACGCGTCCACAGTGTTGTCTACAGTATTTCGGTTGGGTTACTTGATCTGGGCTGCCCATCGTTGATCCAATGGCTGGCTAGCCGCCAGGCCAGTCACTGGATCTCAGTCCCCTGCAAGCACCCCGTTTGCGTTTGGGTATATATGGCACCGCTCCCCCCTCTTCTCGGCATACCGACCTCAAGGGTTCTACTACACGCTCGACCAACAAAACGCAACGCGAGTCTACCTCAGGATCTAGTAGTAGACAGGACACCCAGTGTGAAGAACAGTCGAGTGACCATGGCCGCAGCAGCGAACGATGGCCTCGCGGACGAGAAGGCGCCGGCGACGATCGGCGTAGGCCGGTACGAGGAGATGGAGCAAGACGGCGCCTTGAGCACCGCAAAGTCGCGGCTCTCCGGCCTCCTCTGGCACGGCGGCTCCGCCTACGACGCCTGGTTCAGCTGCGCTTCCAACCAGGTGAGCGAGCACCATTACGCAGCCATTTTCTTGACATCTAACGCCATTATACATTTATACTAGCTAGTGCTCACTTTGTGTTGTCGCCGGTGCGAATGGTTTGGTCACCCTCAGGTGGCCCAGGTGCTCCTGACCTTGCCCTACTCCTTCTCGCAACTGGGGATGCTGAGCGGCATACTGTTCCAGCTCTTCTACGGCCTCATGGGGAGCTGGACGGCGTACCTCATCAGCATCCTCTACGTGGAGTACAGGACCAGGAAGGAGAGGGAGAAGGCCGACTTCAGGAACCATGTCATCCAGGTGAGTGTCTGAGTGACCACCACATTCATTTCAGTTCTTGCTTCGCCGTCCGTGCTCCATCTTCCAAGTGGTGGATCTGAAGTGACAAAACGCCGGTGATGCGCAGTGGTTCGAGGTGCTGGACGGGCTGCTGGGGAGGCACTGGAGGAACGTCGGCCTCGCCTTCAACTGCACCTTCCTCCTCTTCGGCTCCGTCATCCAGCTCATCGCCTGCGCCAGGTACGTGCGTGCTCATGAGTGTTCGTCATCATCAGCAGTACTCATCCGTGTTTGCTTAAAGCCGGACACCTGAAAAAAAAAGAGACACAAAAGTCGATCGTCTCCAAGCTCGTTTTGTTGTTGGCTCTTTTGTTTCTTGGCTTCCGTGGAGAGTGGCTCAAGAGAGTGTATGTATGGTGCATGGTGTGCAGCAACATCTACTACATCAACGACCGGCTGGACAAGAGGACGTGGACCTACATCTTCGGCGCCTGCTGCGCCACCACGGTGTTCATCCCGTCGTTCCACAACTACCGGATCTGGTCGTTCCTGGGCCTCGTCATGACCACCTACACGGCGTGGTATCTCGCCGTTGCATCCCTTCTCCATGGCCAGGTACAGCGACTGACATGCATGTATCGGGCGTACACTGCAACGTGTTATACATACGAAAAGAATAACACTTGTGCTGTCCATTTTGTGGGTGCATAATATGTATATGTACTGCTCAGGTTGATGGTGTGAAGCACTCGGGCCCGACCAAGATGGTGCTCTACTTCACCGGGGCCACCAACATTCTCTACACCTTCGGTGGCCATGCAGTTACTGTGTAAGTAGCTAACAAACACCCTGCCCTTCTGTCAATTCCTACGAGATCAATATTACTGCTATTCCGTTTTAAAAACGTTACTACTAGTATTTTTACATTAGGTTCGTGCATGTCAAAAGAGAAAAGGAATACACGAAATGGTTATACGTAATCACATGCCACGTCAAGTTTTGGACACTGGACTGCTGACCTGTGGACTAGGACACGGCCAGCTCCACCAATATTCTGTGTATACCAGGAGAGCGCATCGTCAGCGAGCCCACGCTATGCAGGTGTACATTGTGCAGCACATTTCAGTGTAGCCACAAGGGTACACGCCACTGTCCCAGACACGGCCGTTGGTGAATAGACTGCGTAGTTTATAGTTAGGTTGCCCATTTCAGTGCAAGTGTGTAAGTGTAACCACAAGCGTACACGCTACACGGTAGTCTATTTCTTGCGTGCTGGGTATGAGCAAGACAGCACTGGCCCAGCACCCTGAAGCTAGTGAAAGTACAGTACAGGTAACTAGTAAGCTGACGACACTACACACATGCACTGTTCAGTTTTGGCAGCAAACTCGTGCAGCTCCCTTTGCAGCTAATGGTCGTGACTTGTGGTAGCCTTTGCTGATCATTCTCGCCCTCATACGCACTGCCAGGCCGGGCCGGTCATCTCTGTGTCTGCGACCTTGGACTCCGGCCGTCTCATCACAGTCATTTTCTGAACAGTCGAAGGGGAAGGAGCCACTCCACCCCACCTCACAGCAGTCAGCGGGCTCCGGCTCCTTTACCCGTGCTGGATACGATAACCCTGTCACAGACGCAAACAGCACGAAAGTTCGATGCGCCCCAAAAATGGCGCGGTTGTCCATGTAACTCTGTAGCCTGCACCACGCTAGCTTGCAAAGTTGCAGCCACGGGCAGGAAAATGGACGAGAAAGACGAGGACGCCACGCTTCAGCTCCGTCAGAGCAGAGTCCGGTCCTCTCGCTCGCTGCAGGGTTGCAGTGAAAGCACCAGCCCATGGTTTAGATTAGAGCAGTCTGTCCAATGTTACTACTAACTCAGCAGTGAATGCAAGCAATTAACTAGTAGAATCTTGATCAATGGTGTGGTGCAGGGAGGTGATGCACGCGATGTGGCGGCCGCAGAAGTTCAAGGCGATCTACCTGATGGCGACGGTGTACGTGCTGACGCTGACGCTGCCGTCGGCGGCGAGCGTGTACTGGGCGTTCGGGGACGAGCTGCTCACGCACTCCAACGCGCTCTCGCTGCTGCCGCGCACTGGGTTCCGGGACGCGGCCGTGGTGCTCATGCTCGTCCACCAGTTCATCACCTTCGGCTTCGCCTGCACGCCGCTCTACTTCGTCTGGGAGAAGCTCATCGGCCTCCACGACTGCCGCAGCCTCTGCAAGCGCGCTGCCGCGCGCCTCCCCGTCGTCGTGCCCATCTGGTTCCTCGCCATCGTCTTCCCCTTCTTCGGGCCCATCAACTCCGCCGTCGGCTCCCTCCTCGTCAGCTTCACCGTCTACATCATCCCGGCGCTGGCGCACATGATCACGTACCGCTCCGCACACGCCCGCGAGGTAACTAGCACCACTGTCTTTTTTCCCATTCAGTCATTCATTTTACTGTCTTTACAGGTGCTGCCTGTACGCACTAACCAGTAGGTACTTTTGCTTTCACTTTCGCTTCGGAGTTTAGCATGCAGTAGGTAGGGTTTGTGGCGTTTGCATTGCACGCCTATGTTCTTTGGGTATCTCGCAGCAGTTTGCTTGCTTTATTACAGCGGCATCGATGTCGTGCCACGCCCAGCTAGGTCCTGATTAGATGTCACCTAGCATAGCACCACGACTTTTCCAGAGACCGCCTAGTTTGAGTGTTAGCATGAAGCTATGGCAATGACTAAGCGTGAAGCATGATTAGTGTCTGTACTGAACGTGAGACAAAACTGCATGAGGCAGTGTCAAAGTGTTAAGCGTCTGAAAATGGACACCATTAGTTTGTACTGTCAGAAAGAATAACAGAGTGATGAGATTTGTTCAACACATGCTTGTCAGTTTTTTTTGAACAATCACCGGGGGAGAGGGTCCCCACCTGAATGCATTGCTCTGTTATGTGTGTCAGTGGTACTATAATGTGGTAAAACCCTGTTTTGCCATGGCCTAATGACTCTTGCCTGAACGTTGACGTGCAGAACGCCGTGGAGCAGCCGCCGCGGTTCATGGGGCGATGGACGGGCACGTACGTGATCAACGCGTTCGTGGTGGTGTGGGTGCTGGTGGTCGGCTTCGGCTTCGGTGGCTGGGCCAGCATCACCAACTTCGTCCGCCAGATCGACACCTTCGGCCTCTTCACCAAGTGCTACCAGTGCCCCACGCCGCCCATCCCGGACGCCTCCTGGCCGTTTCCCGGCGGTCTCAGCAACTTGACAATGCTCCCGCCGGCGCCAGCTCCTTCGCCGGCGCACTTCTTCCGCCACCACCGGCATCACAGCGGCGGACTCTGAAGCTTGAGACTCCGAGGCTTCTCTGGTTAACCCTAGTTAAGTAGCGTTGCTACTGATCAGTCTAGTACTAGTAAGAAAAACTACCCGTGAGTAGGGAGCTCGCTTGCTGTTTCTTTTCTTCTCTTGGATTCAGAGAGGGTGATGACTGATGTTTGTCTCTTGTTCTGTGCTCCGTCCTGGCGTGAAGCATCTAGCTGTTGCTTTCTCTTATTCTCATGCATATGCTTGCTTGGAGCTCCTCTCTTTTGGGGTACCATTCAGTGCTGTATCATTGGCAGTACTATATGGTGTTAATTTATGCACCGAGGAATCAGGAATCACGACTTCGGGAGCTCTTTGCCTTATGTCTTGGCTCTCTTTGCCTTATGTCTTGGCTGTCGTGAACTTTACTCGCTCCCAATGAGAAATCGAGAAGTAGCTCTATGTACGTAGAGATTGAAAAGAGCAAAGCTTCCATATTCAGCATACTGTGTACGGATTTGCTCATTAGTTATGTCACATCTAGGGCGTATCCTATTTAGCTCTAACCAGCGGGCCATCACCGTGCTGGTGTAAATACTTTGTTTTCTTTCTTTTGTTTCGTTCTTCGGTTCTGTTTATTCTTTTTCTTTTTTTCTCATCTCTTTCTGTTTTCTTTAATGCGCGGTTATTTAAAAATTCGTGAACCTTTTTTCAAATTTGATGATTTTTTCAAATCTAATGATTTTTTTTCAAATACTATGAACTTTTTAAAAAATTGATGAACTTTTTTTTTCTAATTCGTGTTTTTTTTCTCAAATTAGTGAATGTTTTTCAATTTTCTCGAACTTTTTTGTATTTCATGAACTTTTACAACCCCGTGAACTTTTTTCAAACTCGTGAACTTCTTTCGAACTCATAAACTTTTATTAAATGAGTGATCTTTTTTAAATTTCGTGAACTCCTTTTCCAAATTAGTGAACTTTTTTCAATATTCGTGAACTTTTCTGAATCTATGAATTTTCATTTTTTGGAACAGCGCGGTTACTAGTACCAGGTAGCTCTAGTGGTTAGCCGAGCGGGTGCAGGAACTCAACAGTGTGAGTTCGAATCCTCGATGCGCAACTTTTTTTTGGTTTTTTCCGCTGGCGTTGCATGTTCGTGGGCCGGCCCACCAGGGCGTTGCAGCGAGCGCCAGCTGTGTTAGACGATGCTGAAGGCGCGGAATATGAGGTCCAAGTCTCAACTCATGCGATGCGGTCTGGTTCGTTGTTTGTTTGGGCTGTGTTATCATATTTCCGCAAACGCATAGGAAGATGGTGGGATTAAACTTGTTACTAATCACTAGCACAAATGTCCGTGCGTTGCAACGGGAGGAAAACATTCGTCCATGTTTAGCTCGTGGGTTGTGCATTTTCATGGGAGAAACTCACATACGTGATGCTATCAAGATTCGTCTTAACCAAAAACTTAATTATCCATTTGTTATAATATCATACATGCACAATACATGCATTTGTCTACATAAATGCCCGTGCATTGTTATGGAGAAAAAAAACAACTGATTGCAACTTTCTCAAGTCCCAATTAAACCTAGGCACCTTGACCACCCTGAACTCTCTTGTCACCCAAGCAACATATATAAGTCTACTTTTAGTCACGGCCAACATAAATCTACTATGGATCAAAGGTACTTGGAGACGCTAGTTTAGCAAAGGGTGTATGTCTTTCTGTTCTTGACAACCTAAAATTTTCCATAGCCTCTTAGGTATTTCCGGAAACATCATACATAAATATCACGCTTAGCAATCTCAACTGTGGTATTGTCTGAATCTCAGTGCAAAAGTGCAGAACATACATCCTATCTACTTCTGCTTCTAAGGTTGAGAACCATTTAAAGTAAACAACTAAGCATTGTTGCCATCGTTAAAATTTTAATAAAGGTAAATTAGCAATGAAGTGTACAACAGATCAGACAAAATCAACATATATATATATATGCTGGAGTTGCCTAAACAAACATTAATAAGAGGAGTAGGCCCGATCAACATATATAGAAACAAACAAACAAAACTACCATAGCACCACGTCTTCACATGTACATACATTTTGACCTAACTAATATTGCAGCTCAAAAGCTTATGCCGGTTTTACCTCTTTTTTTTTTCCGTGAGCAAAGAAAAAGGCTCGTCAATCTTTTTTTTAGAACAAAAAAGAAAAGCTCATCTACCTTTCCAACTCCTTCCCATCAGGCCAAAGGCCAGTTTGGCCGACACAGAAGCCCAACTGGATCGCTGCTACCTCTCTCGGTCTCTCCCTTCCCTTGTTCGCATGTTCGGCGGCACCATGTAGCAACCTTGAGTATGGCCGTCTGATGCCTCAGACCTCAGCGACCCCCGCCGGCCGCCGCACCCCTCCTCTCTTGCCTCGATCCCCCGTCCTCCGCCTCTGCGGGTCTCCTCTGTCTGCCATGGACACCGACCTAGTCCCCTCTGCCTTCTCCCGAGCTCGACCAACCGCAGCCATGGCGCTGCTGAGCGCATCAGCCCTCAGCGACCCGCCGGCCGCCGTCCTCCGGCTCGGCTGCATCATCGGGCCACGGCCACAGCTGCCTGCCTTTTTGCCCTTCGGCTTCCTGCAACGAAGCGAGTCCATGGGCCTCCTCTGCAGCTCCGGCAGGCTACAACCATCGCACCACCGCTCCAGCGTGCTCCATTGGCACGAACTCCTCCCTGCTCCTTCCCATGGAAGCGGCCAGTCCCTTCTTCTTCTCTGATTCCTTCCTCCCATGAGGACACACTCCTTATAGATCCTCTCGGCGGCTTATCGGTATCAACTAATAGACGTATTTAAATTGGTGAAATTTTGCTTAAGAAAGCGAGGCGGGACAATCTAATAGAGACCAACCTTTCTTTAATGCATGAACATAACCTCGGACAATTGGACACATCCTTATATATTGAACAGTAGGTCGGGAGTTCGACTCCGAGTAGCTGCATCATTATTTTTGCCACCTCCACTGGACTGCATGGTTTTCCCTGGGCTGAGTTTGGTGGGCTGAGGCCCAAACGGGCGACGACTATCACAAAAATCTGGTAAAACTCGGGAAGTCCAACTCACGTAAAACAGCAACCGATTGACGGACGGACGGACGAAGTTACGGACGAAAATTCGGTGGGAAGAAGCGATAGCCCTTTTATTGATAGGTATAGATAGACTTGTGATTGTGTCTTAAAAAAGTTAATCACTTGTGATTTTACCCTTTTGTTTTGTTTTGTTTATGTCTTTTGTTATTTTTGTTTTAGAATCGCTAAAACTCAGTTTTAGTAATGTCTCATCTAAGTTTCAATCTGTTCAAACTGTCGCTATAAATAATTGCAATTATTTGATCAACGTTGTTTTCTCCCATCTAGTATCGCTTTGTGCGTCTGTTGTCCATTTTGCAGCTCATCGCGCCGGGCGTCTTTGTTGTTGGGCCGTTTTTCATGGCCCGTTTAAGTTTTCTCGGTTGTGTAATAGTAGAAGAGACGAGTAGGCCATATAAGTATACGAGACGAGCTGACGGCTTGCTCATCAGTTCTATTCTTCACCCTTTCTCTTTCTCTATCCCAGTCTTCGTTGTCTTCGAAGTAGAGTCGTCCCGAGCAAGGATCTACTTCTAAACACGCAACGACACCATTTTTTTGCAAGTCTAACCCTAACATGCAAGAAGCCTGACTATTTTAATTTTCTTCCTGTCCTAATTGTAAGTCGGCCATGGACATGCATTTAGGCCGACTAATTTTTGGTCTCCCAACATGCAACTCAACCCGCCTATTTATTTTCCTGTCCCAGTTGCAAGTCGAACACCGACATGCAACTAGGGCCTACACATTTTAGACACTCTTGCAAGTGCACCCCATCATGTAACTGGGTCCATCTCATTTTTGTCCCAGGTGCAAGTCAACCACCAACATCCAACTAGGGTCCAACTATTTTTTCCGCAGTTGCAAGTCGACCACTGACTTGCAATTAGGGGTGTGATCAAATTTTTGTTTCTCTCAGTTGCAAATCCATGCTCGATATTCAACCAGGGGCCTGACCAATTTTTTGTCTCTATTGCAAGTCCACCAATGATACCCAACTCAGACCGACCTATTTTTTTTATCCCAGTTGCAAGTCCACTTTCGACACGCAATTGGTGTTGACCCATTTTTTCGTCCCAATTGCTAGTCCATCCTCAACACGTAACTAGGGTCCGACCATATTTTTTTGTCCTAGTTGCAAGTTCATTCATGACATGCAACTTGGTTCATCATTTTTGTCCTATTTGCAACTCCACCCTCGATACACAACTGGGTCCGACCCATTTTTTCCAGTTGCAAGTCTATCCTCGACACGAAACTAGGGAAGGGGCATTTTTGTCACGTTTGCAAGTCCATGCTCGACACACAACCGTGTCAAACCCATTTTGGTCCTAGTTCCATGCCCAACTACACCACTGGCTTGTAATTGAGGGACCGTCTTTTTTTGTCTGAGTTGCAAGTCCATCCTCGATATGTAACTCGGGCTACGAACAATTTTTGTCCTTGTTGCAAGTCCACCTGGTACACACAACTGAGAAGGAGGGCGCGAGCCCTTTTGTCCCAGTTACAACTCCACCCTTGATACGCAACTGGGGCCGACTCATTTTTGTCTCAGTTACAACTCCACACTCGACACGTAACTGCACCCGAACCCCTTTTTCCTAGTTGCAAGTTCACCCTCGACACGCAATGAGACTGCGACTAGGGGTGGGAGGAGAATTGTCGGTTATTTCCAAGTCAACCAGCAACATGCAACTAGGGTCCAACCATACTTTTTGTCTTAGTTGCAAGTCGACCACTCGCATGCAACCAGGGGTCTGACCCCATTTTTTTTGTCTAAGGTGCAAATCCACCCTCGATATGCAACTAGGGCGCGACCAATTTTTTGTCCTTGTTGCAAGTCCACCATTGATACGCAACTCGGACCAACCCATTTTTTGTCCCAGTTGGAAGTCCATCTTCGACACGCAATTGGACCTTACCCATTTTTCATCCCAATTGCAAGTCGATCCTTAACACGTAACTAGGGTCCGACACTCTTTTTTTGTCCAAGTTGCAAGTCCATTCTGACATGCAACTGGGTTCACCCTTTATTGTCAAAGTTGCACGTCCACCCTCGATACTAAATTGGGTCCGACCCATTTTTCCCTAGTTGTAAGTCTATCCTTGACACGAAATTGGGGGGAGGGGTGCTTTTTGTCCCAGTTGCAAGTCCATGCTCAACACACAACTACGTCTGAACCCATTTTTATCCTAGTTCCAAGTCCAACTACGCCGCTGGGATGCAATTACGGGGGCGCTTTTTTTGTCCCAGTTGCTAGTTCGCGCTCGATACGCAATTCGGGCTATGACCAACTTTTGTTTTTGTTGCAAGTCCACCCTCGACACACAACTGAGAAGAAGGACACGAGCCCTTTTTGTCCATGTTGCAACTCCACCCTTGATACACATCTGAGGGTCCGGCCCATTTTTTGTCTCAGTTGCAACTCCACGTTCAACACACAACTAGACCCAAACCCCTTTTTTGTCCTAGTTGCAAGTTCACCCTCGACGTGCAACTGCATGCATGCAATGAGACTACAATTAGGGACGGGAGGAGAGTTTCAGCTAGTTGCAAGTCAACCACTAACATGAACTAGGATCCAACCATTTTTTTGTCTCAGTTGCAAGTCAACCAATCACATGCAACTAGGGGGTGTGACCCCAATATTTTGTCTCACATGCAAATTCACCCTCTATATGCAACTAGTGGGCCCGACAAATTTTTTTGTCCCTGTTACAAGTCCACCATTGATACGCAAGTGGGACCAACACATTTCGTTGTCCCAGTTGGAAGTCTACCTTCGATACGGAATTGGGCCAAAAAAATCGCCCCAATTGCAAGTCTATCCTCGACACGTAACTTGCGTCTGACCCTCTTTTTGATCCTAGTTGCAAGTCCATCCCTGACATGCAACTGGGTTCACTCTTTTTTTTACTAGTTGCAAGTCCACCCTCGATACGCATTTGGGCTCACCCACTTTTCCCTAGTTGCAAGTCTATCCTCGACACAAAACTAGGGCGAGGGGGCTTTTTGTTCGAGTTGCAAGTCCATGCTCGACATGCAAGTGCGTACGAACCCGTTTTTGTCCTAGTTACAAATCCAACTACACGCCTAGAATGCAATGGGGGGGCACCTTTCTTTGTCCTATTTGCAGGTTCACACTCGATAAGTAACTCCGGCTATGACCAATTTTTATCCTTGTTAAAAGTCCACCCTCGACACGCAACTGAGAAGAAGAGCGCGAGCCCTTTTTGTATTAGTTGCAACTCCACCCTTGATACGCAACTGGGGGGTCGATCCATTTTTGTCTTAGTTGCAACTCCACGCTTGACACACAACTGGACCCGAACCATTTATTTTTTGTCCTAGTTACAAGTTCACCCTCGATACGCAACTCAATGCATGCAACGAGAGTGCAATTAGGGGCAAGAGGAGAGTTTCGGCCAATTTCATGTCCACATTTAAAAAAATCATGATTTTTCATTATTTTCAATTTCCATATTTTTGGACAAAAAGTCATTAATATTTTCTGAAAATTATCAACCCTTTTGAAAATCATGATTTTTTTCAAAATTTTGTTTTACAATTTTTTATAAAAAATGATTTTTTCAAATTCATGAAATTTTATTGTATTCCCTACATTTTTAAATTCATGAACAATTTTCAATTTTGCTAATTCCTTTCTAATTTCCGATTTTTTATACTTGCAAACATTTTCTAAATAATGTTGAAACATTTTTAAATGCACGATTATATTATTAAAAGAATACATAACAATCATTAAATTAGTGAGCTTTATTTGTTGAAAACCTGGATGTTCCAAGCGAGTGCCTGGATCATGTGATCGGCTTGGGCCTCTGCTTGTGCACGCAGAAGGCTCAAGCGAAGGACTCATGCAAAGAGAAAAACAGAATGCATACATACGTGACGTCATATCATATTCAACGCTTCATATGCCTGTCTCTTCAAAATTTGCAAACGGGCAAACACTCATGCTCCGCTTTGGGCCAGCCCATTCTCCTTCTTTTTTCCCGTTAACTTTTTCAAAAAGAGGTGTGTTCCGACGGGATCGAACCCACGACCTCATCCTCTGCAGGTAGCACAGCAACCACCCGGGAAATGCCAATGGGGACCGCGCTCCACAGAGCTCGTTTTCAAAAAATATAATTTTCTTCAACACGAAAAAAATGATTTTTTTGTGTACATACATACACATGTATACTTCATATGTGCAAATTTTCATAACAATATAATTTCACAAGTGGCGTACACAAAAAAGGCATATACGTATTTTCAAATGGGTCGACTTTTTTAGTTATTGGGCTGGAATTGTGTTTTTTGCACAACCTACTAATCATGATATTTTCAATTGGTTTTATCACACGTTCATGCGGCATACATACAAGTTTCCAAGGATTTTTGTTCGCAATTTTTTGAAACTTTGAAATATGATTTTCAATTTTTTGGCAAAACAGACTCCAAGGAGCCCGTCCTCTAAAAATTAGCACTCAACAACCACCAGGCCATCTCACGCCCACTTCGTTTTGTTCCTTTTATTTCGTTCTACACTTCGGTTTGTTCTTTTCCTTTTTTATTTTTCTTTTTCATAAAAGAGAGATTTTATAAAAACAAATTGTGAACGGTTTTTTCCAAAGTCGATGAACCTTTTCAAAACTATATGAATTATTTTTCAATTTTGATAATTTTTTTGCAAATTCGATGATTTATTTTCCCATAATAGATGAACCTTTTTAAAATTAGATAAACTATTTTTCAATTTTGATGAACTTTTTAAAAAACTTAATAAATGTTTTTTAAAATTCCATGTTTTTCTCAAAATTGATGAACTTTTTGCAAATTCGATGAACTTTTTCATATTCGATTTTTTGTTTCAAAATCAGTGAACCTTTTTCAAACTCATGAACTTTTTTCAATTTTGTGCTTCTTTTCAAATTCATTAACTGTTTTTGATTTCGAAATATTTGAATTGTTTTGCTTGCAATAACTTTTTTCGAATTTGGTCAACTTTTTTTGAATACACAAACTTTTTTCGTGAGCTTTTTTTGAAATTTATTAATCTGTGAACTATCAAATTTGATTCACATTTTCTTTTCAAAATCACGTTTTCAATTTTTTTTCAAATAATTTGAAAATCTAAAAGGTAAAATGTAATGTGCAATGAATAGCACGTTTACTATTGTTCTTAAAAGGTCCGTGTGTACATGATCACTACCTCTTCGTAGCTCCAGTGGTTAGCATGATGCCTACAGGAGCGCGACAGCTCGAGATGAAAGCCTTGTCCAAACCATTTCTTGGGGTGTTGTTTTGTGCTAAGTTGTGTGTTGGTGAGCCGACCCACCAGGCGATGTAGTGAGTACCAATTGGGATCCGCGGCGCTGAAGGTGCGGAATAGGAGGTCTCCTATGCATGGCTATCATGTACGCGCTTGCTTGTTGATCCAAATTTTTGTCCACCGTAGATTGAAGCCCATAGCATTTTTTTTAGAAAATGAGGTTATCCCCCGGCC
>CBMN011747464.1:0-14287 GCA_000582825.1 Hordeum pubiflorum
CCCCCCCCCTGCGCTGGTATAAGCCGGGCGGTACGGGGCTTGAGGGCAGTGAGCGACCGTTGGTTGTCTTGCTTCACATATTGAACCTAGAGTTTTGTGATTTCTTGCTTCCTTGAAGGTTTTCCGTCCTCTTGTGATGCTTCTATTGTTTTTTTTTTCATTTTAATGAAACGTACTGCATCTCTGCTATTCTCATGGGGTTCCGTTTCACCTGTGTCTGTCGGCATTCTTGGCGTGGCGGGATTTTTGGTTCATGCATGATTTTTCATAGTGACAAAGCATTTTCATTTACCATGTAACCTATAAGTTTTCCAATGTCTTCTCAGTGAAAGGGTTCCATTTGTGTTGGTTAAGTTTTGGGGCTAACATTTTAAAGGGTTTTAGCATGATCCATGTTATTCTCTTCTGGATGTGTTCGGTTGATATGTAGGATGGTGTTTCTTGCAGTATTTTTATCCCTCTTTCTTCATCCTCTCTGTCCATGTGAAGGAAAACAGTTTCCCTTTTGCGCTTCTTGTTTTGATGGTCTTTTGTGCAAACTTTTCCCTCACTTTTAATTTGTGTTGGTTATAAATATTCTAACGTTCTTGTAGTTTATGTTTTCTATTTTTGCCATTTTCATATCACTATTATATGAGTTGATCCTTGTATGTGGAGGAGGGGGCGTTGACGAGGATGCATTCATCACTACGATGGAGCACGGCAATTTGGAGACTTGTCCAATTTTTTGGGAAAGGGGGGCATACCTGGCCTCTACATCGATCGATACAAGTAGAAAACGCATACATTACTAATCCTATTGCTAGATTGTCATCAAAATCGGAGGAGCAAAGGTCGTCCGACCATCTCCAAATGGTCATACCCAAAGTCCAGAAACTCCCACACTTCCGCACGGTGAAGTAAGGAGTTAGAGACACATTGGATTAGTTGATATTTTCCAACTGCGTGATCTTTGTACTTATATCTCAAGTTTGTTCCACTTATGAAGTTTACACTTGGAATTCGACAGGAGAAGGAGAAAATCTGAGTGTGCCCGTGCCATACTGCATAATCGAAGGGACTGTTGAAGGCCTTCTCTAGATTCATAGTCCATAGTCCATACAGATCTAAAACCAATCAACATCCTGCTAGATCATGACATGAGTCCCAGGATCTTTGATTTTGGAATTTTCAGGATGCGCCTCTCCGGTGTCACAGAGTCAAAAACGTCGGCAGCGCTGGGAACAATGCAAGCTTATTCTTCTCTCCGTACAGGGGGACTTCAAGTATTGGTCAACCGTGGCAAAACTATGAAGTGATTCATTATTTCACGTTACAACTTTCCTCCTGATAATTTTGTGCACCCGGGACCCGGGAGGGTCACTGAAACACCGTGTACTGCGCAAGTCATGGAGCTGAAGATTTCAGTACCAGGTAGTACATGCATCTACGTACAGTATGTCACAAGCAAAGACTAGTCTGCTAGAAGAAATATTTTTGGGGTAGAGATTTGTGCAGATCGATCTGTGTAAATAGACCCGTGTGTAAATGTTGAGATTCATTTTCTACTCCAGGTCAGCAGTCAACTCTCAACACTCAAGATGACTAGTCAAATTAATACGCATCACCAGTCATTTCCCTGTGTGGTACGTACGCCTACATTGATTTTAAGTCTGACTTTAATTCATTCTGACGGATACATCGCGGGAGTATTATTCACAGAATATTTACTCAAGAAATCCATTGTTTTCAGATTAGGCAATCTAGTTCTCAGGATTGTAAGTGGGAGAAGGGCCGTCGGTTCATACGAATTGTCTCAAAAAATACACAAGATTAGGACAATTACACGAGATTAGGAGATATGTACACACATATGATGCAAAGATCGAGGTCTAGAGCATCTCCAACGCGGTCCCTTAAAGTGCCGATAAGGGTCCGGATCACATGGTCCGACCATATTTTACCATCTAATGCGGTCTTATAGTTGTCCGCCGACCATTCCTGATGCTCATTTTTTCTCAAACCAAAATCAAATTTGGAGGAGCTTTGCAGGACTCCGGACACCATACGAAGGTCCGCTTGGCATAATGTCATTCTGATCACATGTCCTCATAGCTTATGTAGTTTGTTCTCTAAGTTCGCCTGGCCCATCCCTACTGCCCGCATTTGATGCCTACTTGAGAAAAAGGGTTGGATGGCTAACTACCATATCATGTCCATAGACATATCCGAACACAGGCCACGACAAATATCGATCCGCGTTGGAGATGCCTTTACGGGCCCCTTTGCCGCTAAAATGGCTGAAAGTTGGGAGATGAACTCATAGTTTTGCTGGCGGTCGGAGGTATGGGTTTATGGGACTGGTTGCTTCCCGTTTCATGTCTCACACTATCACTATTTATGTATACTAAATAATCTGCCCCGTTAATTATATAATAAACACAAATTATGGCGGTCAAGATTAAAAATCAACTTGGATTTTTAGTTTGCATCACGATGGAGAGGACAACCGGAACGTAGAGCTTACCTGTTCCCCGTGTGAGATAGCCAACGGGATAGGATATGTGATGACATCATTGCTGATGCCAGCAACCAACAAGTTGATCCGGTTGCTTTCTGCTTAGTCTGGGACATAGACATGGATGAAGGAGAGCGGCGTTTTGGTGCCCGGGCTCAGATGAGCCCCGGCATGAACAGTACCATGATTTGAAAGTTCAAATAAAAAAATCAATTTTTTTATGGTGCAAGATTTTTCTGTGCGTGAGCTCCGTGCAAAATTTTGTGAAGTTTGAACTTTCGAGGAGATCGTGAAAAAAAAGATAAATTTCAGATGTCTGGGAGACTTTTGAAAATCGCACTGTTCACGTCTGATTTTGTCTTTTTTGTCACGAGCTCCTCGAATGTTCAAACAATATAAAAATTTGCATGGAGCTCGCGCACAGAAGCATCTTGCACCACAAAAAAAAAATAGAATTTTTTGAATAGTTTTGAACTTTCAAATCGCGGTACTGTTCACCAGGCTCATCTGAGCCCGGGCTCTGGAGTGAATTATCGTGGATGAAGTAGCTACTATCAACTTGTCTTTTTTTTACGGGGTACTATCAACTTGTTTTACAGCTGGATGGAGACTACAGTTATAAAACATCAAATCAAGAATTAAGTTTTTCATAAGAACTTCACGTATTACATATTAATAGATAAATTATGGAGGAAACTGCTAATAAAACTGGTAGTTTTTTTATTTTTGAATAATTTAGGTTGCTTACCACATATGCCATGTGGTAATCAAACTGGTAGTTTGAATGTATATGAAACTAAATATAAAACGGAAATGTAGAATAGAGATTTTAAAAGGTTTAATAGATGAATATACATTCAAGATTTTACAACAGGCACTTGGACTACATAGACTATAAAAACTAGACGATACCCCACGCGTTGCGGCGGCATTGGATATCTAGTTTCGAAATATTTTTTCCTACGTTTCAAAAAAAAAATCAAAATATTGTGTAGAACAATAGTTCAGTCATTAAGATTTAAACTATGAGATAAATTTCTGCATAAGCAAAACAAAATTAACATGAAAAGTTGTGCATGTCAGAAACCCACTTAGAATACAATAATATGCAGAATGCAATAATATGCATGATGCATGGTAGATGATTCTCATGTGTAGATCAAAGGGATGCTAGTGAATCGGGCTAGTAAATCTATCAGCTACAATTTTTTGACGATGTGGAAGCACACATCTTGAGATCATTAGAGGCAGCGATAATCACTCTCTTAGATATATAGGATGAATGGATTCAGTGGTACAGCAGAAGATGTGGACATGGGCTGAAAGACAAAGACGAGGTCGGCTAAAAATCAAAATACATGCATGCATGTACATAACGGGTTCAATGCCGTTAAGAGAAATAGAGATAATGTGTTTATTATATGTGTGAGAAAAGTATCTACCAGGGAAGCACCATAATTATATTTGGAGTGAGTATAACAATAAATGTATGCAATATGTTGTTTTGGTTGCGCTGAAAATATATATGCCTTAGCCCAACAATGTGTGTTCTATCAAAGAGAGCAATATATGATAGGAAGCGTGAAAGGAAAACTATGTTAGAATTTTCTAATAAATATACACTGATAATTATTTTTTAATGAAAACTTGTGAGGCATTGATATTGTAACAAAAATGAATCTAAGCTTGTCTTCAATGATAAGATTGTGCATTACATAGATGTCCAGAACAATCGGCAAAACAACATGGGCATGTTAAAGAGAACAAGCGGTGACGATAGTGATCGAGAGGTGATTGAAAAATTAAAAGATTGACCAAGCGATAATAAAAATAGAAAGATGATAAAATAGTTACTAAGATATAGTGTTTTAACATTAAAAGGCTGTAAGAAAAAGCCATGTTAAGTATACAATAAGATATTCTTATTTGTGCCAAAAGAATATAAGTCGATACAAAACAAAAAATGCCCTATAATAAAATATGATTAATATGCGATAAAATGTTTTGGCAAGTTTATGTAATATATACTGATAAATCTACATATCAAGCAACATACAATATTATATTAATATTGCCAATGAGATCTCTAGGTTCGACTAGTAGTACATGCTACAAACGTCTTTATTAAATATTGGTGAAATGTTCTTCAAAGAATTTAGTTGTGGAAATATTTACACTGGGAAACAAAGAGTAGTCAATGGGAGCTACATGTTATATGTTTGTTAGTTATAAGTGATTTTAACGCTATAAATTCTAGCCGGCCAAATTTGGATGCTACCATTTACTCCGTTTTAATGTGTATAGATTCTTTCTGAAGTCAAACTTTGTAAAGTTTAAGCAAGTTTACAGAGAAATTTCTCGACGTTAATAATAGCAAATAAATAAGTAAAAATATGGATCCAATTATATTTATTTGTTCCTATAGTTTGTACATTTTTCTTTATACACCTAGTCAAAATTTAGAAAGCATAACTTCTAGAAAAATACATACACACCATATTTGGAACGAAAGGAGCAATAAGTAAAAGAAATCTGGACAATTGATTAACCTTATGTTTATAATACCATGTGTAATTGGTCAATATCAGCAGAAGGATTCTTTGGAATAATAGTTATTAATTTATAATATTTAGGATAAATAAAGAAACAAATACGTGAATAAATGGTAGGATGACAAGAAAACTATTATAACGGGAGGGGAAACACAAGGATTAAAATTGTGCTTGAAGCATCTATCGTGGAAGCCCTAAAATGTTGTGCTAGCGGCGGTATTTCCTGCATTCCCATGATATAGTTATGGAGGCAAATTGCAATGAGATTTTTCAGCCACAATAGCGGCCAAATCGTGCTATAAAATATGAAGAGTGCTACGCGTCAGCTGTCTGATGTGTCCAAACATCCGTTGGGTTGCAAGCCGTCAGATCTGCGCCATCGAGCAGCTAAGCGACACCCTCAACCTTTGCAATGAAAGTCATGTTGCAGGAACTTTTGCAATAGAGGTCATGTTGCAGAAATCATCGTGCTCACATTCCCCGTGTTTTCAAAAGATGTACGATGTTGCAACCCCAAGACTTCTATCCACCGGCTTATTTGCAGTACCGGAGCTCGTAGCATCGGTGGTGGGTGGCGGGAGGAGGAGGGGAGAGGGAGTGACAAGCTATCTAGTCATTCATGAAACATTGACTTGAAGAACTGTATACAGTGTCCATATCCTATCCAGAGTGTAGGTCGTATGTATAATTGTATATCCATGTCAGAAGTCAGAACTGAGGATCATTCTACGATAAAGAACAGAACGTCAGTCACAAAACTTCTGCTGTGCTCCCTGGAATACTCGCGGCAAGTTCCTAAGTGCCCATTGTCCACCCTTAAACTGACAATCAATATAAAACAATCCAATCCCATCAAGCCTAATTTTCTACTATTAGTTGGTCACGGTATTGGTTGGAAGACCCGTTGTTTTGGTTGGTCACGGTGTTATATATGTTCGCAAGCTCCCACTTCCGGTCAAAGACTCCAGGCTAGCTAAAAGCTAAATAACCAATCGAACGCTAGCTCGAACGTACCTCACCAGCAACCAGTCACCACCATGCCCACGTACCTCCTCCTGCTGCTCCTCCTCTTCCTGGCCTTGTGGCCACCGGCGGCGAGCGTTGGCGCCGCCTCCGCCACGGTGAGCCCGCTGCAGACACTCACCGACGAGACCGCCGACACGTACACGGCAAACAGTAGCTACGGGTCCAACCTTCGAGCTCTCGGAGCGGCCCTCGCCGCGGGCGCCGGCGCGTCGGGCTTCGCAAAGGGGAGCTACGGCGAGGCGCCTGACAAGGTCTACGGCTTCGTGCTCTGCCGGGGTGACTACACCGGCGCCAGCTGCGCCGACGGCCTCAGAGCCGCCTTCCAGGGCGTGCCCGAGCGCGTCTTCTTCCGGAAGGCCGCCGTCGTCTACTATGACCAGTACATGCTCCGGTTCACCGACGACGAGCGGTACCTCTCGACCACCAGCAACGAGCCAGAATGGTTCGCGATCAATATGAACTCCGTCAGCGGCTCCGAGGCAGCGGCGCGGTTGATGGGGAAGGTAGTGAAGCTGATGAACACCATGGCCGACCTGGCCACCTCCGGCAGCCCCAGCCGGTACGCGACCGGCGAGGCGGGGTTCGGCGAGCAGGGCGTGAGCATCGTGTACGGGCTGGTGCAGTGCAGGCTGGACCTCACCGGGCCACAGTGCAGGAGCTGCCTTGATGGCATCATCAAGCAGTTGCCGACGCTGTTTATGAGCAATATTAGCAACCAAGAGGCCTCTTTAAGCCGCGTCGGGGGCAGGATTTTGGGGGTTCGGTGTAATCTGCGATATGAGAAGGACTTGTTCTTCGAGGAGACAAGTGACACTGTCAAGATCGACATGCCTAAAAGTAAGCACTGCTTTACTAGTATTATATTTGAAGGAAAACACAGTAGTGGTACTTCAAATTTTAAGTGATTTGCCGTATTTTGCAAATTCAAGATGGGAAGAGCGTGGTGTTTATGATTGTCATAGTTGGAGTTCCTCTCCTAGTTCTGCTCATCCTGGGCTTGCTGCTAAGGCCATATATCGTGAAGAAAGTCAAAGGTAAGAGTTTTGGCCAGGCCGTCATCATCATCATATAACACTGATGATGACGACGACAGAACAATCATCATCATAATTAGTATGGTGCTCCTTATAATTGTGAGGGGCATCATCCTTAGTGTATCGGAAATTGTTAAGTATTTATTTTTATCTCATGTATAGACATATTTTGTACTCCTATTTACCCTCTTCGTTGCATAATTCATGACATTTACATATTGTGTATATTATGCAGTATAAACCCTAAAGGGAAATCAAAAGGGCTAAATTTTTAATTAATAAAAAACTTCCAACTCGTGGTATTTAGGCATTGAAACGTTTCTAAAGGTCTATCTTTGACTTTATTTTATATATAAATATTTGAATATGTTTCTAAGAAATAATAAAATGATAACCGTGAAACATCTATTTACCAAAATCTAATTCTGTTGATTTTTTTCTTAAGGATCTGTTTATTCAGTCAAGTATTGAGCTGTCAGGACAGCAACCGAACTAACCCACAACAGTTGGTGTATGCTCTGTAACTCTATGTTCGTTTATCATTTTGTGACGACTATATAGAATTAGTCGGTTTTATTCATATATGGCGTCCTCGCATGGTTATTGGTCCATGCTTGAACATATAGTTGAATCCATCTTTTATACATGAAAAATAAATGACCAGCATGCCTCATGCTTTTGGTTCCAGTAATCAACTCTCATTTATGTACTCTGTTCTTTATCGGAAAAAAATATGTACTCTGTTGATATTCATGTTGGTGCGTAATCACTCTCAACCATTTTATTTTGTATTGCTCTTATCGAAATCTGTACGCTGATAGAACGAAGTGTCCATACAATAGCATAAGATTGTAAGAGGAGATTCTTCCATATAGTTTTTTGTTGGGTTCCACTCATGTATCTATCCGTCGTTTTAGATTAGCATTGGAGTATGTGATGAGAACAACCATGTTTACACCAGGCGTACAGTAATTTATAGTTCACCTAATTATTAACATGTGCACTTAATTTATACTGTGTGAAATTTGTGTATGCAACTATGATGATCCATCGGCTGTGATCTTATTTTGAAATACGAAAATGTACATGCTATGATCTTATTAGATATAATTATGGAGATCTAACAGAGCTGACTTACTTGGCTATCGCTATATGGATATACACGCATACATACAATGAAAATTGGTATAAGAAAAGTAAGATATGAGTCATAAAATGACAAAAATTACATTTAACTGTATATTTTGTACTTTATTTTTACATTCATAATTTGATCACATAATTTTTCTTTGACTGACATACATTTTTTTTTACTTTCTCGTTTCACTCTGGACGTAGGACAAAATTTACGTGGCGCAAAAGTATAATGTAGTGATGTAATAAGAGAGGGGTGAAGAATATGTATTCCTCACCCACGGTTACGAACAGCGACTCAGGGTGATGTAATATGGTGTAGAACTAGGTATTTTGCTTCTTTGTAAGATTTTCGTCCACATTTCGGTATTTTCTTCTCTATTGCGGTTTTGGTATATTAGTCCATCTTAGATGCATGTTCTAAGAGAGGTGTTTATAAAAATAAATGATCTTTTTCGTAAGAACCAATGCTTTCTTTCAATAACAAGGTTCCTGGTTAAGCATCTGCACTTTACAAATATGCACCAATGCTGAAGCAAAAAAACTTTATTTTCTAAGAAACCCTGTAAACCCCATGAATTATATATCAAATAATAATAATGTTATTTTATTAGCACGCACCAAGTTATTCATTAATTTTATTTCCACATGAATATGCTACTTACCTACCTATTTCTTTTGCAGAATCGTTATTGCAGAGGGAATTAGTCACCCTGAAAAAGGAAATTGTAAATGAAAGTGACTCAAGGTTTTCGTTGTTCAATTTTTCAAAAATAAGAAGTGCTACTGATAACTTCTCCGATAAAAATAAACTTGGAGAAGGTGGATTTGGCACTGTTTACAAGGTAATTGCATTCTCTTGAATCAAAAGAACACACGGCTTAAAAAAATTGCATTCTTAAATATTAGACTTACCAAGACAAAATAACATTTTTTTTCTTTTGAAACAAAATATTTAAATTCTTTTTATTTTTAAAAAATATTTTTCAAATCAAACATACACAAAATTCATAATGCGACTTCATTTTGTCAAATTCAAGAAAACTTTGCTTTCTCCAAATGATGCATCAATCACATATACAAATGAAAGATCATTATTTCTTACAAAATGCACCTAACATAGAATTGTGAACAAGTATATTAATTGCTGTAGTGCAGGATGTTTGCATAAATAATACATAAAATGCTATATACTCAAGCTAGTATCATTCATCCATTTGCTCTGCCATATAAAAGTTCATGTCCACTTCATCAGGGCCAGTTGCCTCACGATCAGGACATAGCAGTCAAACGGCTTTCTCCAAATTCAGTGCAGGGGTTCCGCGAGTTCATGAATGAAATCAAACTCATAGCCAGCCTACAACATAAGAATCTTGTCAGGCTTCTTGGATGCTGCATCAAAAGCAAAGAGAGGATACTTGTGTATGAATATATGCCAAACGGTAGCTTGGAAGAGTTCATTTTTGGTACGTCCACTTTCCCGACAAAATGGAAAGATAATGCCCCCAGAAACAGACAAAAGGCAGAAATAATTTCTATTTATTTAATCTAGTGAAAAAATAACTTTGTATCACGTTTGCATATTGGAATTCAATAGGGACAGGAGCAAAGAAGAGTTGGCCTGTACGTCGCGGCATAATCGAAGGGATAGCAGAAGGCCTTCTCTATCTGCATGACTATGCGCATGAGTGCATAGTCCATAGGGACATGAAACCAAGCAACATCCTATTAGATCATGAAATGAACCCAAAAATTTCTGACTTTGGGATCGCAAGGATATGCCTCTCCAGCGTGACAGAATCAAATACGACAACGGCTATGGGAACATTGTAAGGTTTTGATTTTATAAGCTTCACATTTGAGGCCAGACTTATACTATTTAGTTAGTAACAAAATCTTATTGAAATGATGGATATATTTAAGTATTTTTTTCTTGAAGTGTCATGCTAATCGAGACTAAGTTGGGTTCCATGATTCATCATTGCCCCCTGGTTTCAAAATATTTCAAATGTTAGATTTCATTTGGACAGGCTTACCGACAACTACCCTATTAGTGTGTATTTTATGTGACGTAAAATTGATGTATTAGATTCATATTGCAAAATATTATGATTTTGCAACACAAAAGTTACAATTAATATCATAATTATTGGTCAAAAGTTTGTCCTAACGAGACCTAATATGTGTGTGTGCAATACATGCATATATAATATCATAGTGTAGAGGTTATGGAGTGAAAATTTAGTAGTCTATATGCATTCAAAACGTATTGCACAAGCCAAGGGTGCTGTCTAATGCATGAATCTTCATACCTTATGACCTACATCAATGTTGACTTGAACAAGTCATTCTCATACTTAAGCCAATTAAGTGTACAACTTCTCTTCTCCTCCTTTCCGCGATCTTTCTTGCAGATCTGCGAGAGCAATAGTACTAGGTCTATTGAATAAACAAATCAGTCAAAAAATAAATATGATTAGAGCAAATGAGTGTTTGTCACCTGTCATTTTCCCTTCAACGTGATAATAATGTTTATAGTGAGCTTACTGCCATATATTCTCATTACAGTGGATACATCGCACCGGAGTACTACTCCCAGAATGTTTACTCAACAAGGTCAGACGTTTTCAGCTTTGGCATCCTGGTTCTCGAGATCATAAGTGGGAAGAGCGCCGTTGGTTCCTACCACTTATCCGGAAGATCATACGAGCTCAGGAAATATGTGAGTAAAATCAAAGAATTAGCACATCGCTTTGCTTCAATATCTCTACTAAGCCAGTAATCATTGTTTACTATTTCCTGTTTCAATCCCTGTATATAAGTTCCCCGCAAATGATAGTCTATATACCAAGGCTAATCTCCATGTTTGTTCTGTCAGAAAAATGATCATTTATGTATTTAACTTTGACCGCAAGACATGCTTTCGTAACACATAATCTGTTTTGGATAATAGGCGTGGCAGCTGTGGAGAGAGCAGAGGTGCGACGAGCTGGTGGATGATTCGCTAGGAGAGGAGTACCCGGAGATGGACGTTTTGAGGTGCATCCAGATCGCGCTCCTATGCGTCCAGGATAGTGCGGAGGATAGGCCTACCATGCGCGAGGTGACGATGATGTTGAGCAATGGAAACAAGAGGCTGCTCCTGCCTGTACAGCCCGGTTCTTACAGCATACACATCGGCGTCGGTACTGAAATAGAGTTGTGAGCCTGAACCAAGCAAGGACTTGTTTGTGTGGACATTGGTGATGTTTGTTATATGTTGGAGAAAAGCAATGTGAACATGGTACTAAACTGTTTTGATGATCCCATCAGTAGTACAAAGAAACTATTCCCGTTACTGACCGGCAAAATATGCCATCAGTGGTGATCTTTAGACCCGTCAGTCCATCTCCCATAACTACAAAGAAACTATATATTCCTTGTTGTCAGAAAATAGAGGATGAAAGGACATATTTAAAAAAAAATATGGATACTTCTTTTTATATTTTTCCCTGACGTTTTTTTCCAGTTGCAAGACGGTAAACTTTCCTTTTCCCTTGTTATTACACTTTTTATAAAAAAAATAGTGAAAATATATACATATTTGAGATCTATATGAAAGAAGGAAAAATTCGTCACACCAAGTGACCCATGAAGACTGAGTTTTGCTAGTTGCAACACCTACGGACCAAATTCTAGGGAATTAAGCCTACGTGTTGAAGTGGCAATATCTGATTGAAAATAGGGCGGAAGGGGGGTCACAAAGTAAAACTATGGAAGATTAGTGAGGACAGGACACATCTGTAGCCATGTATGTAGGTTTAGGATTTTTTATTTTTTGAGGCAAGTTTATGATTTTCGATGCATGATTAGGCAATGTGGGCTCGAAGCAATCACTTTCACGGGTTGTAGGCTCACTAGTACTCCCTCCTTCTAAAAACACTTGTTGGAGAAATGGATAAAAATTGATGTATTTAAAACTAAAATACATCTTGATACATGAATTTCTCCGACAAGTATTTTCGGACGGAAGGAGTATGTGGCTTGATGTCAACCTTTACACTTCACATGTAAGCAAATAATTTTGCACCGTTTCTCAGCAATCCGATTTCCCCCTGGAGACCTCCACCTCAGCACCCGCCGCACCAGGTAGCAAGGTAGTGCTAACCGCCACCTCATGTTGGCCGATCCAACAACTGGCTATTTGTTTGGTTGCTCGGTTCACGAGGTAGCGAGGTGGTGCTCGTTCGATTGGTTCATGGTTGACCGGTCAACAATTTACCAGGCAATCCTTCACTTTTGAAAAAAGAACTTAGATATGAAACCTTTTTTTTTTGGTACATTATGAAAAAGCTTAGCGGATCTGGAAAAAATTCATGCATTTCATGGATTCGGAACATTTCCACGGATTTGAAAAGGTTCATGAATTTAAAAACATAAATTGGAAGAAGGTTCATAATTTTTTCACGGATTCGTAACATTTTCACGAATTAGAAAAAGTTCATGAATTAAAAAAACATAAACTGGAAAAAAGGTCATAATTTTGTTAAAGTTCATGAATTTGAAAGAGTTCATAATATTTTAAAAAAATTCCAACATTGAAAATAGTTCATACAATTAATACAGTTCGCAATTTTTTTAAAAGATCTTAAAATTGGAAAAGAATTATGGATTTGAAAAATATATCAGAATTGAAAATGAAAATTTTATTAATGTTGTGAATATTTAAAAAGGAAAATAAAGGTGAAATAAAAATAAGAAAATGAAAAACACAAAAAACAAAGAATAAATAAAATGTTCGGAACAGTTCAGCGTTGTGTGTCAGCCCAGTTACTTATTTATCGAAATAACTTCGGCATTGGGTACAATATCAAGTATCTTTTAGAAGTGTTTAATTTGCGGGTGTGCATTGCGTATAGGTATGCATATATAACGGGCGCTTAAGGTGCTAAATAGGAATTGGGTTCCCCTGTGGACCCAAAGCGCACCAATTCTGCCTATGTAGACATAGGTATTTCTGGCTTATTTGTTCTTGTCCTTGTTATATTTGTTTTCGCTCTTTTGTCTATTTCTTGTTTCTTGTTTTTGTACCTTCTCCTTTTTAGTTTTAATTTTCTATATATTTTCCCAGACTTTTGCTTCAGTCTACTTAATTATTATTAATATTGGCTGTTTTAAAAAAAATACATGATTGTTTTCGAAATATGTGGACATTTGTTTAGAAAATACGGACACTTTTCTTGAAGTACAAGAACATTTTACCTATGGCATAAAATATTTCCTGATTATATTGGAACATTTTCAAATATAGCGTGAATATTTTATTCAATATAGGTACAAATTTGAAAATTATATGCACAAATTTAAAATGATCTATTTTTTCTATATATAATTACAATTTAATGTATTTAAAGCTTTGTTATAATTGTAATAATTTTCTTTTCTTAGACAACAATAATTTTCATTAGAAAAGAAGAAAAATAGCATAGTATTCGGCCTGCCGGGCCATGTCATGTTTCCTTGAGGCGACGAAAGTCTCCTGATCCGGTGGCCCTGTCGCGGCCTCTGTCTTCCTCCATCATCCCATCCCACTGGAACCCGGAACCGGAAGGCGTCCAGATGACTGTCATACGGAACAAGCGCGTGACCAAACGGTGCAGGCCCGAAATTGCTGCATGTACGATGCTTGGTTATATGATTTCTGTGCGATTGCTGATAGGGTGATGCACCGGCTTTCTCTAACACAGGGACGGCATGATCTACAGTGTCGTATGAAAATCGTATGGAATAGTCGTATGCATAGCAATGCTCGTCCAGGCCGGACCAGGAGGCACGACGAGGCCCTGGTTCCTCCACCCGTGCGCTCCGTTCCCACCGCCTGGCATCGCATCGCGTACAGGTTCCGCAGCCGCATTGTCCCGAATACCAGCAACCACAAGTCCACAAGCACGTCCCAAGTCGGTATTATTAGAGTATAGGTCGGTTACGGATAGCATGGCCGGCCGGTTTTGGATTGTAATCTATCTTTATTAGTCTTGGAGTTCAAGTTTTGTAATCTATATAAA
>CBMN011747489.1:0-12209 GCA_000582825.1 Hordeum pubiflorum
TTTTGCTGTTTGTTTTCACCATTCTTGTAAAAAGAATGTTGTTACTTTTTTATTTGTTTTTGCATTAACTTGCACTATGTTCCTTAGTCTATGGTAGAGATACAAAACACATTTTTACTTGGTACACTCTTGCTAAGAAAATTTACGCCATATTGAAGTGGTGCATCAGGGTGACTTTAGGTCCAGCTTCGTCCTTGGCAGCAGGACCGAGCTCGTCTCGCACCCGGTGTTGCAGGATCGAGCTCGTCTCGCGACCGGTATGGCAGGACGGGTCGATGAAGGCTAGTTTTGGCCGGCCTATTGGGTCTCGGTGCTGGGGGGCCGTCCAGGGGTATGAAAGGCGGCTCCTTTCTCTCTTCTCTTTTGTTGAGGTAGCGGCGTGTCTCGGGTGCGGTGGTGTCAGGGTCCTGGATGTCGGGGCGGCGCCTTGGTGGTGGTAGCGCGGTGCTCATGGGTAGAGCCCGTGGCTCGGTGTTGCCCGGTGACCATGGCGGCATGGGCGGCGTGGTAGCGGGGGTGTGGCGTTCGGTGACGGTGAGTATTGGCCGGGGTGAAAACCTGTTCTATCTTCGAACGAACTGGTGGCGGTGAAGCTCGTTCCCTTCTTGAAGGCGTCGGCGCGGCTCTCACTGTCCGTCGTGTTGCTCCAGGGAAAACTCTGATCCTCGGATTGGGCGGTGGCGGCGCTCCGGTGTCGTAACCTTCCTGAAGGTGTCGCCTTAAAGCCCACGGTTCGTCATATGCGGCTTCATTTCTTCGCAGTGGCGTGTTCACGGTTGAGTACCTCGGTTGCCCTCGTAGTGCTAGGGATGGTGTTGCTGCGCTCAACACATATGTATTTTGCCTTGGGTGTGTGCACGTGTTGTGATGGCATGCGTCTTTACCGGAAAGTTGACGATAATTGCTTTATATATAAAGCGGGGCGAAAGCCTTTTTTTGGGCAATGGCGTAGATACTAGATAGGTCCTATACCCGACTAGTACTGTGTTGTTACTTGATACAAAATCCGCACTCAAAAGTGTTTACATTATTATTCATTCATAATATTAAAAGTACAAGGATAGTAGTACAAGCTTTGCCCAAGCGGCTGCCATATTTAGTTGGTCCGAAGAATGAGCGTATAGGGGATGACGTTGAAGAAGTGCAAATTCTTCAAGGCAGGCCTCCGTGACCTAGCAGCACGCCGGAACCTCAGGCCGTCCAGCTCACATACCACCGTCACTTCTTTCGACTGCGGGTCATAGCGCTGGAGTTTGTGGGACAGCGATACCATCACCGCACCATCCGGAAGAACTGACAAGGGATGGCACGGGACCGTGGAATTTAGCTTGTAACGCGGCTCCCACAGGGACATGGGACCGTCGTCTTCCACGAGTGCCCAGATCATCAGAGGGTGGTCTTCAGACTCGCCGACCTGACTGCCACTCAGATATAACTCCCCACGCATCACGTTCAAGTTGAAGTAGGCATCATCTCCGGTGCCCAACGAATCGGGCAAGCCGATCACCCTGAACGCCTCGTCTTCCAAGCCGAAGCGGAGAAGGCCATGCGGACGCGGTTCGAGATGGCTTTCGTCGATGGTCCAGTAAACCGCGCCCTTGACGGACTGGGCTGTGACCCACGCCTCAACGGGGTACGGCGGATCCGCCGCGGTTTCCCTCCAACAATGGCCGCCGCCGCCGCCGCCCAGGGTGCACACCTCCATCCCCATGTTGAAGATGCCCGTTTCACGATCTCGGGGGCGGAAGAAGGAGCGGACCACCTTGTACATGCCGGTGCGAGGATCACGGCCGAATCCCACGGAGAGGTTGACGAGACCGGGCAGCACGTTCCGGCTGCTTTCCGGCAGCGTGACTACGTCTCTAGTTGCAGGGTTGAAGACATAAACTTTGGTATCCGTGGGGACTAGCACCAGACCGTCGCAGTGGGCAAAGTAGCAAACGGAGCTGAATTCTCCGTCGAAGTCCCTGGCATGTACGAGCCTCGCCTCGGAGACGCCCTGCTGCCACCGGTAGAAGAAGATGTGGCTGGAGAAGGTGGTCGGCCAGTTCTCGCCTTGGATGACACGGTCGAGGCAATGCGGGGTGATGAGCAAGGACGGCTTCCGCTCCCATCTTGAAGCGGATAGCTGGAGGTGCGACTGAATGAAGGAGGGGTCGGATATGGTTGCGCGCCAGGCCTTGCTCACGCACTTGAAACGCAGGAGCGACTGCACCGGCAGCCGAATCAGGATCTCCCAGACCAGCTCGTTCAGCAGCTCCGGAGTCGGCACCTTCCTCCTCTGCTTCTTGCAAGTCCTCATGGCGTACATGCACAAAGAGAAAGAGTAGTACGATGATATTGCTAGCTAGTGGATGTGTATATATTGATGTTTCAGATTGAAACATACTAGTTTTCGGACTAAGTTTTTCTTTAAAAGATCTAAAAGATTGCACAAAAGATACCACCTCCTCGTAACAACCAAAACCGAGATCACGTAGAAGACCGATTGTTTCCCCAAAACACCGTGACACCGATAGTCCGAAACTGAACACTCGCCATTGTCGTAGCTTCAGTCCAAGACGAACATGCAACCAAATTTCCGTTACGTTGATCAATCTGTACTCTTGTTTGATAGCTCCACTTATGGGCCACATATTCTGCATCTCACTGTAAGAACTTACAGATCCAAAGCAAAAGAAAACCAAAGAGAAAAACGAAGACTCGCCATGATCGTAGAACTACAGGGATGCGTATGCAATCCTAATTAATTCCTAAATGAACAATAGCACCATGTCAACCCTCACCACCCCTCCTTCTCTCTCATATGTACAGCACATGCACACGCCACGACGCCGACGCCAGAGCCCGCGCACAGACGCCGGCGTCACGCCTTGTCGTCCCCGGCCGGCACGTGCCACACCCAGAACTCCTCCTTCGGCCCGGCCCCTCGCTTCCTGGGGCTGCCCTTTGGCGACCGGAGTCTCCGCCGGTGGTGCGCGCCGGCGTCCCTCGCCGTCCTCGACGGCCGCTCCTTCCTCTCCTTCTCCTCCGCGGGCGCCGGCTCCGGCGCGGCCACGAACAGCACCACCGGCCCGACAGCCACGTCCTCCGTGACGGAGAGAAGCGGCTCGAGCGCCTCCACGACGGCCGACATGTCCAGCCGGTTCTTGGGGCTGCTGCTCAGGCACTGGTACGCCACCGCCGCCGCCTTCTGCGCCGCGGAGGCCGGGTACCGGCCCTCCAACGCCGGGTCCATGATCCGGCGCGCCAGCTTGAGCGGGTCCCTCAGCCCGGGCCGGGCGTACTCCACCAGGTTCTGCTCCCTGCTGGGCCGGGTCTTGTCCACCGAGTGCCGGCCGGAGAGGATCTCCAGCAGCACCACCCCGAAGCTATACACGTCGCTCTTCGCCGTGAGGTGGCCCGTCATGATGTACTCCGGCGCCGCGTAGCCGTGGGTGCCCATGACCCGCGTGGACACGTGCGTGTCGTCGCCCTCCGGCCCGTCCTTGGCCAGCCCGAAGTCTGACAGCTTCGGCTTCTTGTCCTGCACACACGTACGGATCGACGAAAAACATGAGCAAAACTTAGCTTCATTTGCTGCTAGGATAGATAGATAGCGTGAGATGAGCAGGCCGGAGAGTGCAAGGGCTCACCGAGTCGAGGAGGATGTTGGAGCCCTTGAAGTCGCGGTAGATGACCGGCTTCTCGGCGTCGTGGAGGAACGCCAGCCCCTTCGCGGCGCCGACGGCGATGTTCAGCCGGGTCGACCACGACAGCGCCGAAGGAACCTCTGCAAGATTACACCACACATAGACAGAAAAAAATCATTCCAAGATTCGACCGAAAAACTGCATTCTTCTCCGTTAGTCAATTGTTCTGTATACACTAGACAAGGAATCTGTCGATGTTCCGACAGTGTAACCGATAGAGATCGATTTCGTATACTACTTACTACATTTCGTGCCTACTGTCGGGATTGTTATTTTTCTGAATGCAGGGATAGTCAACGCGTTAGGAGATCTCCGCGACGACTACTGGGCGGGAGGAGATCAATCAGTGAGGCTGGGGAAACTGTAGCGTGCTGAGATAGATTAATCGCGACATGGATCGGGCAACCTGTCTCAACTCGTGACCTCACTTGCTTCCCGGTTCTGACCAGCCACCCCTAATCTACCTTCTGGTGCACGCATGGAGGTGCATGCGTATGTTAATTCAGAGATGAGTCAAAGTGTAGTTGGTCAGAACTCTGAAAAACGTTGCGAGTTGGCTGACGAAAATCCGGCCGCCGTGCAACTAAACCAGTTTAAAATTCCGGCAGTGGCCAACTTGCTGACAGACGTTTGAATTCAGACAGCTGGTTCCCTCCATCCATGGGCATGCCAAGTCAATGTACTTACCGGAGGCAGGTCAACCAACTCATCTCCATCACCACAGCTATGGCTAGCAGGCTAGAGCGCATATTTTCTACTACTACTATTTAATCAATCTGATTCATTCATAAGTACAAACGTCTTATATTTCTGAACAGAGGAAGTATATACTACTGGCATGATTGAGAGAGAGAGAGAGAAAAAATAAGCAGCAGGTAAAAGAAATGGAGTAAGCGGAGCAGGGCGTACGTTTGACGAAGAGGTGGTTCTCGAGGCTGCCGTTGGGCATGTACTCGTAGACGAGGAGGCGGTGGGCGTCCTCGCAGCAGTAGCCCACCAGCTTCACCAGGTTGGGGTGCCGCAGCTGCCCCAGGAAGATCACCTCAGCCTGCACGCAGTTAATCAGGGTCAGTCAATATCCATGTCCGTGTCAGCGTCCATCGCTTTAGGCCGCGCGCCCGACTTTTATCCGGCCGCCGGCCGGCTGCCGGAACCGTCACATCGCCCAACAAACCCCGCTCGCCGGTTTTTCCTTGCCCGGCCCACGGGTCATAATCCATGGCGCCGAGATATTTTATGGACCATGCATGCCTTGCCTGCTCAGCTAGCTCCGGTTTATGTGCGGTTGAGAATGGTTCTTTCAGAAACAAATACTCCTACTTAAACACGTGGTGTGAAAGTTACTTGGTTGATGGTTACTAATTAACGCAAAGGTTCAACCGATCTTGATACTGCTAAGTATGTTTTAATTGCGAATTAAGTCATGTTAGGAAGCAAAAAAAAAAAAAAAACTTGCGAAAAGTCCACAAGGAACAACAGCTCAATTCCTGTGTAACCAAGAATATTCTCCTGAAAGAAAGCTCAAACTTCCGTGCCATTTTAATTAGGACGACGAGCTAGCTTAACTTGCCTATAACTCTACAAGCATTGCTTCTTGGCTACAGGTTGCTTTCCAGCAAAACTGGATTTACGTTACATTAATAAATGATTGATACTAACCTCTCCAGGAGAATTCCTGCCAGTATAGCTTTTAATTTCAATCATCTATAGAGTTACTCAACGGTGCACCAGATGTAAGGATTGGATTTGGAGATCCTTGTAAGGGATATATGCTGCTAACTTGTTGGTTAACCACAAACGAGCCCACTCTTTCACTGTAAGAAAGAAATCTAGGCCATATTCCCCCAAGCATTATATTAGGCCATCGATGTCAGATGTAACTGGAATCTCTTCCAAGAAAAGCTAGCCATGGCAGCCGCATGCTGCTGCTACTACTCTACCGGTTGCCGTTGGGCTGTGACTATTGCACGCGCGAAATATTAATGGATTAATGAGGAGTTGATGACACGTGGAGCTTTGGACGTACCAGCCATTCCTTGTGGCCCTGCGCGCCCTCGGGGTCCCAGAGCTTCACGGCGATGGCCTGCGGCTTGAGCCCCGGCTTGACGCCGCCGTCGACGAAGCCCTTGTACACGGGCCCGAACCCGCCCTCGCCCAGGAAGTTGTCGTCCGCGAACTCGCCCGTCGCCGCCCGCAGCTCCGCCACGGTGAACACGTGCAGGTTGGACCCCACGAGGGAGATGGACAGGTCCTCGTCCGCCGCGCCGCTCAGGTCCGTGAACGACAGCCGCCGCAGCCCGCCGCCGCCGGAGCGCGGCCGGGCCTTCTTCTTCGCCCCGCTGTCGCCCGCCGCTCCGCCCAGGCAGCCGCCCAGGAGCGACCTCCACGGCGACGACGACCTCTCCCTCGCGCCGGCCCTGATCACCCCGTCGCTCCTCATCGGCGGCTAGAGCTATACTACCTCGCAGCGTCGCCGTCGGCGCGTGGCATATATCGAGCGCCTCTGGCCGCCGCGATCGAGCTCGGCGCGCACGTCGTCGTGCCTCGCTCTCTCTGGCTAGCTAGTTGGCTGGCCCGTGCGTGGGTCGCGCGGGAGAAAGCAAAAAGAGAGAGGAGAGGAGCCCGACGATGGTTCGCGAGGGTGCACGCGGCCGTGTGGGTGGTGTGGTGTGGCCGCATCTGGTTCGGCGGAATATATAGGCGCGACCACCATTCTCTCTCGTGGCCCGGAGCGTGCAGAGCTTTGGCTTGGCTTGGCTTGGCTGCGATGGCATGGCTGTGTTTGACTCTAGGAAGGAAACGAATAAAATTTGTGATGGCTGGCCATAGTCTGTACATACATACAAATTACAAAGTGTTCCTGTGTCGTGCCGGGGAATTTTTCAGTGTGGATTGACTATTTCATTGGGGTTTTAGAAGGGGGCAACGTGCCGGCACCTTTTCCTACCTACCCGCTTTGCCAATTGGTACGCGTTGTGGCCCGTGACATGTAAGGGTAGTAGGTATTATTCCCGTTTGATTTGGCTTCTTTAATTTCACGATGACCAAGGTAGGAAAAAATCAAGTAAACGCTAGTTTAGTGAGCAAATGCAGGCCTTTTGTATTACTCCATGTTTTCCGAGAACCGAATTCGACTCGTTCAACCCAGATTTGGTTCCGACGATGGAATTTGAGGCAACTCTGTGCTTTCCGCACTTGGATAACTTGTATAGACGTGGTTGGTCCATGTTTGCATAGGTCCCATGAATTCCATTTGATTATTTTTTTGTTAGTAGACAGTTGGTGCTGTGAAAATGGACAGGTTTGGCCCTTTTCTCAAACTTCAATACAAAATGACCTCAGTTTGAAAATATTTTACAAAATGGCCCTCTTTTGCATGACGACCGGGCCTAAGGCGTCATGCTAGAAAGCAAGACGCCCCGGGCTAGGGCGTCATGGTAGCGACACCTAACATGACGCCCCGGGCTAGGGCGTCATGTCAAATAGCACGGCGCCCTAGCCCCGGGCGTCATGCTGTCTAGCACGGCGCCCTAGGCCCGGGCGTCATGCAAAAGGGCCATTTTTTAAAATATTTTGAGACTGGGGCCATTTTGTGTTGAAGTTTCGGAAAAGGGCCAGTTCTGTCCATTTTCACGTTGGTGCTCATATCTAGTCAACCCAAATTCAATTACTATGGAATTTGAATTTGATTTTTTTAAAATCAGTTCTAAACTTTATGGCTGGATGTAATATGGTCAGACTCGTGTTCACCCTCCTATCTATCGCTCTCTCATGGTCCTTGCTTTATAACCTGCCTCCAAGGACATTTTGATGATATACCATAAAAGGGAAGCTATTCGCTCTATGAATTTTTGGTTTTAGAATTTGAACCTCGTCACATAAAAATTTATTTGAAATCAAATAAAATTGAACCAAAATTAGCAACGAGAAACTACATGGATATTGTTGGCAACCCGAATAATACAAGTATGTCCCGTGTGAGATTTCATGAAGTATCTGTATTTGAATTTTCAACCGCGTGTTCACACTATATGTTTTTACCAAATTAATTGAAATTACTTTACAAGGAGCAACTTTTGATCTTAGTGTTGGATCAAGTCATGTGAGTAGATCTCACATACTTATACAAATTACCCGAGTAAAACTTCAATATCTAAATTTTCAACCTTGCTACCATAAGATTTTCATGATATTATCTGGAACACTCGGATATGACTTGGTACGTAGAGTAGCAACTTCACACATTTTGGCGAGTTTGTGTATGCATACAGGTCCCACGAGTGTATGGGGCCCACAAATCGACATGGCGGACAGCACGACCATTGACCACATCTAGGGGTTCGCCACCCTTTGGGAGATGTTGGATGGTGTGAATCTTGACCATGACACTGACGATGCGATCACGTGGAAGTTCATGGATAATGGCATGTTCTAGACGTCCTCCACCTACAAGGTGCAATCGAGGGGCTCACCATCATTCTTATGCTACAAACTATTTTGAAGGTGTGGACTACTTTAAAATGCAAATTCTTTGCTTGGTTGATCATACACAATAAAGTTTAGACGACTGATAGACTTCACTATAGGGGATGGCCAAACTGGCTTATGCCCTCTTTGTAATAGTTTAAGAAATGCATGCTCACCTTCTTTTGCAACGACGTTACATGATTTAGGTTTGGACGGCGAGGGCGTAGATTGGCCTAGGTGACTTCATGATGAGCGAATGGACAAGCCTGATCACGATGAAAGATTGGTGGATTGTCATCGCCCTCAAAAGATCTTCAAATCAGAAAGCAATGTCCTCCCTCATGATGCTTATATCGTGAGAAGTGTGGAAGGAGCGAAATGCTAGGGTCTTTCAAAACACCACCACCCGAACTATGATTAGTGTTGACAAAACCCAAAGAGAAGACGCGGTTGTGGGTGGTTGCGGGTGCTAGGAGCTTGGGTGATGTATTGCCTCACAAGTAGTTTGTTTAGGGGTACAATACACCCATTATAACTCAGATATCATACGCTCCTTACAAAGAATTTCATGCAATTGTGTGGGGACATCAGCCATCATGATATGGTCCCCATGAACTATTGTATGTGAAGCTACACCATGAGCCCAAAAAAAATTCTTCACTGTTGATCGTCGTGACACTCCATGAAGTGAAACTCTTTTTTTTAATTGAAGAAGTGAAACTCTTAACTATGTCCTTTTCATCCGCAATGATCTGGATCTCAACTCGTCAAGAATAGACACCAGGTTGTAGTTCCTTCGCCGCCACTGCGCAATCAGACTCTACCGGGACGGACCTCTTTGGGCCTATCAGTATTCCCAACGCTTCCGCCTCGTCAACTACATTGCATACTCCAATGTTGCGCCCACCCGACAGATCACCTTCCCTCTGCAGTTCCTAGCGACTGCACCAATTCATTCCTTCCTTGGCATGGATCAACGAGGAATGATGCATCAGAGGTTTGATTGATTCGCTGGATCAACGTGGTTGTTTTGTTCCCCCGCAAAAAGAAAAAAGTAGTTGTTCCCACGCAAAAAAAAAAAAGAGAGTAGATGTTTGTTTTTTCCACCTTGTGGCCTTGTCTTGAACCTCTTACTTCTCCAAAATTGCTCACGAAATGGCAAATTTATTATCTCGTTTAAGAAAAGAAAAATCATGCGACACGCGTGGCGTGATTGACACCGGATTTGATAGTGTGTTGTTTCCGGCAAGTCTTGGCGTCCTTGGCTCCCATCCCCCGGTGAAGAAATTACGTGCCATGCATGTTACGGCCTTTGGCCAATCGCCCCAACGCACACACACATGGCCCTGTCCCACATACCACAGGATCATTTGCCCCGTCAGATATGTCCGAATTCCGTCTCCACCGATCCAAAATAAGCAATCGAGCCCCATCTCCGATGGCCACACCGTACCGCCCCTAGCCTAGCCTAGTGGCACTTTACTTTGGAGTTTCGGCCATGTAGCTAAGCTCACACGCGATGCGTGATTCCTACCCGATCGAAAACCAGGACCAGTAGCTATGGCGTGCGTGTTTTAGTCGACGCGCGCGCGCGCGCGCACGGGCCGGTGCATGGCATCCACACCTACGCGCCGACGCGCCCGAGCCACACACAGCCCACAGCACCGTCGACCGTGCTTTTTTTTTCATGGTAATACGTGTCTCATTTATATCAGAAAGATCAAATTACAAGTCACGTAAAAACCAACATGACAAAACTGAAAAGATAGCAAAACATCGCTGAGCTTGACACCAACGTCCGTCACCTGCCTCCAGCATCACCATAGCAGCCACCAAAGAAAATAATGACGGATCACCTCCTCATCCGAGCTCGACGCGGCTCCATCGCTGACATTGAGGTCGACCGTGCTAGCTCGCTCGCCCGGACGCCGGAAAGGCGTCGTCTCATTCTTTTGGTACGTCCATACGGCCGGCCAGGACATATATACGTGCTTGACTTTCAGCCAAGGAAAACGGCACGGTCCCTCCTTTCGGCGAGTGGCCCATGCACCATGCATGCAACGCAGAGATACCCTCGTCGCGTCGCTGTGGATCTTTACGATCTCCTCGAGACAGTTGGCCAACCAAACGCACAGCGCTACACACGCCGCGCGCGTCGTCGTATCGATCGGGGTCCATTCAGACGTCTATCCGGATCGATCCAGTACGCGCGCTAGCTGCGCCTTCCTTTTCTTCTAGAGACAGAGCGAGAGCGATCACAGGGCGACGAAGAGGCTTCTCCTGTGTGCTACTAGTAGCTCTCTCTGCTGTGAGGACGATGTGATGTGGCGGGACCGATCGATCCATCCATCGATGCGGTGCCAGAATTATGAATTATTGGCACACGAACAACGGGCACAGCGTCTTGGCTCACACGTTCGGGTCGATTAATTAGAAGGATGGTTTTCGGTTTAGTTTCGTCACGCACAATCTAGCACGTAACCAGGGGTCATGAGGATCCATAAGCATATATTAGTGGCCGAGAAATGCCCGGGAAAGAATGCATCCTCCCCTCCTGCCCACCTGCGGCCGCAGGTAATCCGATAGTACCTTTTTGTGCGTGCAGTGCAGTGTCGACCGAACGACGACGATCAACCAGTAGAAACTACACCAGTGTTGGGGGTTGACAGGTTTGGCTCAATATACCGTACGACGTGTAATTTGAAACGACGCCAATTCTAAGTGCATCTCCAATGAGGGCACTCAAATCGTCAGGATACATCCGGACCGTACAGCATGCACGTACTTTTTTTAACAAATCGGAGGCAAAGCACGGGGAGTGAGGCTTTGCGGGTATCAGGACCGCTGTCAAGCCCGCGTCTGACCGTCCTGCCCCATCAAAAACCCCTTCCTCGTTCATCTGTCCGAAACGATCGGTGCCGCTTCAGAGCTTTAGTGCCGCATTCATGTCCGGTCAAAATGGACGCAACCGCTCACTGGCTCCGGCACTGAAGCGTCGCCGGCCAAGAGCGTCACCCGTGCGATTTCCTGGTGCACACGATTGCTTCGCGTTTATACGACACCAGGGCAGTCCATCGTCCGTTTGCGCCCACATTAATGAAACGCAGTTGCCAAGGAACCTACTCCGACGTCATCTGTCATGAAAATCTGTCACGTTTGCATGAATTTCATCTGATTTAATAGAAAAGTGTTTGAAATGTATGTAGATAACATTGGATGGCAGCCTGACAGGTGCCAGAGTGCAACGCATAGTCAACACCCAGCACATACGTTCGAAGCACGCCCTGCCTTGTAGCAAAAAAAAAAAAAAAGTCGTACATGTACGCTTTGAAAGCTAGCTAGGAAAGGCAAATATATATACACCGACCGCACAAAGTCCAAAGCGTCCAAACGACGATGCGCGTCCATGTCCATGTATCACCTACACCAACTCCAGACAGAGCAGTGAATCCCCCAATCTTTTTTTTTTTTGAGGAATCACCGGGGATGTGGGAGGATCCCACGTGTATATATATTGCAAAGAGTTTACAAGGTCACGGAGATCCGTGAGAAGAGGTAGTCGCACCAAGACAGGGCGGTGACCTTATCACTCGGTTATTTAAACCGGAAAGTCCATAATTCGAAGTCCCTACATAAACTAGTAATGGTTACAGCAGGGTATGATTTTCGTTCCTAAAAGTTGCAGCGTATCTTGATTCCCAGATTTTCCATAGGATAGGCAGGACGATCTCAGGCCAGATTGAGGAGGCGAGATGCATCTGTGTGGGAGCTGCCCACAGGTCTTGAAACCGAGCCGATGGGGTGATGGCAAGCTGCTGCCAGATTGCCGTGGCCAACGGGCACCCAATGAAGATGATGCGGAGCATCCTACCATCATCCCCATGAAGCATACACCATCAAACCAACACCTAAGTGGTCCTATGACAAAAGCATGCGCACGCGACATTGGAGCTAAGTGAACTCACTCCTCTTCGAGTTAGACTTGAATAGCAAAGGGACTTGGATGCTACCTCACAATGAAACCCTGTACATCCTTAGGTACGAGGAAGA
>CBMN011747496.1:1165-13766 GCA_000582825.1 Hordeum pubiflorum
CTAATATGCGGAGTAAATAAAAATAAGGGAGTACATCTATGAGGAGAGAAGACGTGGCGCTGCTTAGTTTTGTATTTTGCCAAGGCATACTCAAAAAGCCACGTTCAGTTGTTCTTCCCACGGAATGTTGCTCATCCCTAAATAATTCTTTTGGCACTATAACTCTTAGCACTCTCCTATTGTTTGTGTTCGTGAGTATCGTCTGGTTTCATTGATCAATGCAATAGGCGTCTGTCCCCTTGAAACATTAGTTGTTCATTTCCTTTTAAGAGAACGACGCTTTGCGCACTTTATTCAATTTGGAGGACTGTTATGTGTTATATCATTGACAATGTCTGACAAAAGACAGGTAGAGGGATCACCATCCCACGTTACAACAGATTTTGAATCATAAGCATACTTAGCTAGATTTTGCATCACACGATTAGTATCCCCCAGGCAATGACAAAAGGTCACTGACCCAATTCTCTGCAGTCTCTGAAATGAGGCTGCTTGCAACACCAGTCATGTGCATCAGTGCATGAGACCACTAAAGTAGGGACGGAGCTACAGACGAATTGGCCGGATGCACATCAACAAGTTTTTTTTTGTTGCGAGATTGCACATCAACAAGTTGATTATGGAAAATATATAATATAATGAGGGGCTTTGATTACGCTTTTTTTTTACGGAACTTTGATTACGCAAATTGTTAACGTGAATGCTGATTAGGCTGGTTTCTGTATACGTTCTTGGGCCTGGCGCAGTTATGTTTTTAAATAGCATGGTACACACTTTAAATCAGTCTTCGGCCCTAAAGGCAAGCTTATACACACGGCGGGAAGAGCGTCGTCGCAGATGGACCAGGCCCAGTAGCCATTGCACAAGCGGTCACGTTCGCTAGGGCAAAACATTTACTGTCCAATTCCTACTTCCTTCCTTCCGGTTCCTTCCTTCCGGTTTATAGGGCTTATCTTAAATTTTAGTTTTTTCGTTTTATAAGTCTCAATTTGATTGTTTTCCATCACATGTTCAGATTTTAAGATACATTAAATCGTTGAATGCAAAGATTAAGAAAAGATTGACCAATGCATGTTATATGCAATTAATGCATTGGTAAAAGCAACCCTTTGAGTAAATCGAGCACATTAATTGAGTATTTTTGCAAACTACAAAAACTATTCCACCACTCATCATCTACCTTGGTTGGTGAGATTATTGAACTGAGCCCTATAAGACTACCCACAGTGCGAGTAACATAGGTAGTAACATAGATGCCACCTAAGCAAAAAATATGATGTGGCAGCTAATTAATAAGAAGAAAGAGAAATTGAGTAACATATTATGTTACTACTACTATGAGTAACATAACACATATCAAGACAAGATGAGTCCATAAACTAATAAATGAAAGGCTCAATGTTACTATCCCTATGTTACTACCCACTGTGAAAGTAGTAACTTAGACTAGTAACATATATATGTTACTATTCTATGTTATTTTTCATTGTGGATAGTCTAAATCGGAAAGAAGGTAGTATTTGATGCCTTAGACGGATGCCAGAAAAATAAACCCATTTTTTCTTCTGAGATTGAATTTCACGGATGCTTAGAAAGGGAGGCCGAAGCAAATTTTCGCTTCCGGTACCAGCCGGTGCTTGCGAGAATAGCTGCTCCATTCAAGTCTAGCGCAACGTTGATTATAGCAGGTGTCAGGCTAGGCTAGGCGTTACCCAGGTGAACATTGAAGCAACTTAAGCAGCTAGCACTATGCATTGGGAGACAACTTACTTTTTGCGACACAAGTTGCTCTCTCTCTCTCCTTAAGCACCTACTCCCTCCGTCCTTTAAAAAATGTATTTTCAATTTTATTGAAAAGTCAATCTTTTTTACGTTTGAGCGTATTTATGCAATAATACATCAATATTTACATCATTAAATTAGTAGCATTAGATTCATGATAAAATGTATTTTTATCATATACCCATTTCGTTTCACAAACAATGATATATTTTTGCATCCTCCAACAAAATTGAAAGTACACTTTTTAAAGAATCGAGGGAGTACACATAAGCATCCAACATGAAATAAGGCCTTAGGCAAGGGTCATAGTGCTTTCTGCAAACCGGCACACACACTTCCACAACAGTGTATATCAAAATGGACCAGCCCATGCAAGTCTTCTTTTCACCGCTTTTATTGCAGAACCTCCCCATGTTTGTTCCATCGGTTTTCTGGGTGGGTTTTCTTCTGGTTTTCCCCCTGCATGGATTTTTGCTGGTTTTCTCTTTTTTATTTTTTGATTGCAGTTTTTTTTCTTATCAAATTCGTGATCTTTTCACAAATTTGCTAAATTTTGAAAAATATCCTGAGCTTTTTTCCAAATCCGTGAACTTTTTGCCAAATTAGTGAACTTTGGCCAAATTTGATCAATCCCTTTTTCCAATATTTGCGAACTTTTCTTTTGAATTTGTGTTTGTTTTTCATTTTTGGGGGCTTTTTAAAAATTGTTGAATTGTTTCTCATAATGCTTTTTATTTTGCACATCTTCCTCTTTTTAAAAAGTCAACTATCTACTCTTCATGGTCAACGGTCAATGGTCTCTGGTGGGCCGGTCAACGGTCAGCAGGCGGGGGTCCACCAATTAACCGATTTCAAAGAAAACACTAGCTGGGCCGGCCAATATACTCCCACGCATGAGCGCTGGTTACCCTTGGATGGCGCCTAAGGCACCAATTAGGACCTCTCCATTTTCCGCTCACATTTTCCTCTTCTTACACTCGCTTCTTTGAAAAAACAAACCAGCAGTGGCTGTAAAAACGAAACCGTCTCCCCTTTTTTTACGTACTTGAAAACGTTCATGAATTCAAAAACAATATCATGGCTCATAAAAAATATTCACGAATTTAAAAATAACCACAAACTTCAAAATAAATGAATTTTAAAAATATTCATGGATTGAATTTTTTTAAAAGTTAAATATAAAGTTCACAATTGAAAAAATGTCAAACATTCACGTTATTGACAATTAATAAACGTTCATGAATTCTAAAAAAGTTAAAATTTTATAAACGCTCTCGAATTTGAAAATATTGACAATTTTGAAAAAATAATAAATTTAAAAGAGAGAAAGTGTACTGGAAATGAACAAGAAGAAAATAAATAAACAATATGAAAATGCAACAAGTAAAACCGGAAGAAAAAGAAATCCGATGAAAGCTTTCGAAATGTTTCCAAAACCAGTGCAAAACCCGAAAAGATCGTGCCTGGTCGGACCTCTATTTCCCGCAATGTGCAAGAAACATGAAATGTTGCGGGATGAGGAACGACAATCAACACGACACTTTTTGCCAAGATGTCGATAAAATCACTTTCCATTTAAAAAAAGTGGGACCTGCGTAAAAAAGTCCTGGACGTTGAAAAAATTGCATATTGGTCCCTCCATGTCCTAAACAATAAAGGAAGCCCTAGAGCTTGTGCACATAAATACCAAGAGGCCCTTCGATGCTTCAAAAATTGCAAATGCCTATCATTTTGCAGAAAAGCTCTGTCAAATCCAAAACAAATCGTCAAAAAATCAATAAATTAACGGGTGTTTCGGAAAATATACTTGTACGTAAGAAAAATCCCAGAAAAATAGAGAAAAATTGTGGAAAGCTCAAGAAGGTTAAGAAAAATACCAGGACATAAAAAAAATGACCATCCCATTCGACTATTTCCCCCCCTCTCTGACAATCTTTGTTACGCCCCCTCACTAGAGCACTCTCGGAGGCTTGGAAAATAGGGAAACTTCCCCAGAACAAAGGGAACGCCTAGAGTTCCCCGACAATTACCCTTCCAGTTTTCTTCATGAAACTTTGCATTGGGCATTTCACCTTCGACAAAGAAGGCTTCAAATTATTGACCCAAAGTCACATCGATACCTTATATGGATTCGACTCAAGGATAGTCATGTCGAGGAACAACCAAAATTATACTAGGTGGTGGCTTGGATTACAACGGCAACGACGTAAAGGCTCTATTGATGCTTCAAATGTGAAGAGCACCTTTTGCCAAGATTGTGGAGTCATTTCAGAATAAGGGGGCTGCTAGAAGATAGCCTCCACACCTCTATGGGAGAGCAATTTACCATGTTCCTTCATGTTGTAGCCTTGTAAGTCATAATCAGAGGTTCATCGTTATTCACAACATGTTTAGGAGATTAATGGAGACCATTCCCATGTATTTCAAGCAAGTATTGTGTGCTATTGTGGAGCTTAGAAGAGATATGGTCAAGGTAACAACTAGGCAAACTCCTACCAAGATTCGCTATAGCCACAAATGGTATTTGTATTTCAAGATGAGCACTATTTGTAGTTCATGCCTTCACATGATTGCATTGTTCTAATACAACAATAACACCATGTTTTCATGCCATCACCAGATTGCACTGGCGCAATAGATAGTACTTATGTGACTCCTAGAGTGTCGAGGTCACAAGTTGCAACATATAAGGGTATAAAGCACTGGACAAGCCAAAATGCGATTGTTGTTGTGGACTTCGATCTTAAGTTCACATATGTGTTAGCTGACTGGAAAGGATCAACCCATGATACTAACATTCTTGTTGATAGCATGGCCCTACCTTATGGCATCAATAACCCCGATAACAAGTTCTGCCGAGGAGATGTTGGCTATGCATGCCGTCCCGGTGTTCTTCCACCTTTCAGGAAAACCAGGTACCATCTGAACGAGTTCTTTTCCGAGAACTATCCTAGGACCGCATAGGAATTTTTCAATCTCAACACTCTAGCCTTAGAGTTAGAATTGAGACGAGATTTGAAGCTCTGAGGAATAGATTTAAGATCCTGGATTAGAATCCATTCCATCCTTTGCCCACGCAGGTTAGGTTTGTTCTTGCATCTTGTATCCTTCAACTGGATCCTAGAGTGGGGTTATGATGAGCTTGTGCATGAGGAGGAAGATGTTACGTCTTGTGTTGTTGATACCTCTGGCCATGTCGTGGAGGCATTTGACAATGAATCTTGGAACCAAAAGGTTGGAGTGGGCTAACACAATATGGGAAAATAGAAGTAACACAAGGATCTTAAGAATAAGAAGTAGCAGCAACAGAAGAAGAAGCATCAGCAAAAGAAGCAACAACATGATAAAGAAGGCAAGAATGGACTTCCCCTAGTTCGTCAGTGGTGAATTTTTCCCTATTGAGCCATATGACTATTAATTAGTACTGCAAAAACATGTGTAACTAGGATGAAATATTTACTAGCTAGTACCGAAAAAATGTTTATTTCGAACATCATATGTTAGTGTCATGTGTGGGATGGTCACCACCAGTGAGAAGGGGTGAGAATAGCATAAACCGTGCACAACCAAATACCGCGTAGTGCCACAACCGAACCCAACGCAAGCCACCAAATGCCAAGGGGGATTGTTTCCGTGAAGATGCCAACCTATATGCAGGTTACTACATGCACAACTTGATTTTTGGCCTATATTTACTCAGCTAGGCACAACGAGCATGGTTAATAGTACAATCAACAAGCGGCTATATGGAGTTGCCACGTCACTTATAGCCAACCTACTAGTAAAAATGCAAAATGGAGACCGAGCTCCATGGATGCCTTAATTTGAAAACTTCAAACATTTCAGTTTAAAAAAATTCTGAAAAATACACATATACCTAGAGACATAATGTACATCTATGTAATTTTTTAGATCCAAATACGTTAAAATGAAAGTTGCAGAACAAAAAAAAAACAAATGTGGGGCTTTTTTAGCATATGCATCGTTCATCCTCAAAGACCATGATTTTTTTTTTGTGCAGCTCATAATTCAAGGTGTTTCATCCTGGATTTTTTTACACATGCACATTATATCATTGTATACATATTTAATTTTTTAGAATGTTTTGAAACTGAAAATTTTGAATTTTAAAAATTCCAAAATTAACGCCTCCATGGAGCTCGGTCTCCAAAATTCCCTACTCAGCTAATGGCCAACATGTATAGTAGATAGTTTCTTGGAGCCCGTGATGCAACTGAATGTTAACCTACAACATGTTCTCTTCTCTCTGATCCAAATTGACACAAATATAATACTAATTTAAATTTAATATCCTTCTAATTGTATATTATTATTTTATTAAACTTGCTCAAAGTCACACATGCAAAGACCCAAAAGACGATCCAACCTACCAAACACGTCTGAGATGCATGTGCACGAGGGACTTTTTTCTATTTAACAAATTAACGATATATTAGCACAATTTCACCCTAGTCTAATTTATTTTTTTGGATCTGGCCTTTTTCGAGACGCCAGTAACCACGACGCCTGGCTTGCACGGGAGATGCCACTAACCGTGCGTCTGGCTTGCATGAGAGACACCACTAACTGTGGCATCTGGCCCTGGCCCACCTCTTGGCAAGCTGTGTTGACCGCCTGACGTGGCATGCTTCTCATACCATCCCTAGACGCCACAAAACTTGGTGTATCCTTCTGAAGAGGTAAGTTGCCATGGGAAGAGTGTGTGGGACCCACCCCACTCACTCTCCCCAATACCACTCTTCTTCCCCAAGCTTGAAGCACACATGAGAGATCCTTCCTCTCTCCCTCATCTCAAGGTTCACTCAAATCTCCCCATAGTTAGGTGTTTCTTCCATGGATCATTCTCTCGCTTGTTGCTTGAGGTAATATCCCCCGGATCCCTAATTTTTTAGGTAATTTATTGTTATTTTGGTGGTGTTTTTTAGCCCTAGGTGGAACCTTAGTTTGTAGCATTCTCCAAATCCTTGGGTGTGGGACATCTTCCAATCATTTCGTTGAATTGGCAGTAGTAATGGGAGATGCATGCTGTGAGTAGACATTACAATTTTGACTCCTTTAATGAAATAAGGTTAGGGTTAGGTTATTTGTTAATCAAATCCCATGATTTATTGAGTACACAAGTTTTCATGTGTATTTCAGACAATCTTAGCAATGGCATGATCCATATATCATTAGCATCGATTCATTAGAGTTGCATTGTTTCCCAAACAATGCACTAGAGTTGTTGTCGGTCTAGTGGAAACCAGGGTACCACGACCCATCTGCCTGCGGCCCAAGAAGCGACACGTGGCGAAGGGCCTAGGAGGCAGCTCACTCATGAGCTCCACAACTCAAGACACCTCACGAGGGTCAAACCTTGCGAGGCCCCTCTACGCGAGGGGAGGCTCTTCAAGATGTTCATCTTCAGCAGCAGGCAACGACTTCCCGCGAGGTCCTCCACTTGGAGGAGCCATGCGGCACTGGTCACGCGACTGCGTGCCCACCACGTGGGTGACGCGCATGCACGGACAAGGACAATAGAGGCCGTGCCATTAGGCACGGACAGGGAGGATTTCCTCTTTGGTGATTAAAGTGCAGCACCCATTGCCTCCCCCAAAGCAAGCCCCAAAGCTTGCCATTTCGATGTAAGAAGACCATGGTGACGCGGCTCACCAGGACGGAGGTCATCACCGACCCACCAGCACGTCATGGACGACGCCTTAAGCAAGCGAACACCACCTTTAGTCAGGATAAGACTGAGCGCCAATCCCTTTTTGACTTGCCGCCGTGTGGCTGCCCTTTCCCTCCAATATTTTCGAGGAAGAGGACCAAGGAAACTATAAGAGGGACAGTGCTGCTACCTTAGAGAAGGTCGGCCATTTTCCACCTTCTTCTACCTTGTAACACTCGTGCGCTACCCCAACAGCAATCCTAGACAAGCAGGAGTACGGTTTTACACCGCTTGGTGGCCCGAACCTGGGTAACTCCTCGTGTCCCTGTCGTGCCCTACGTGTGTGTGTGTGTTCTCGCGAAGCACCGGTCGTCCGTAGCCTCGCCAAGGTCACCGTCGGGTTGAGAGGTAGCTGGCAAAAGGCCCCAGAGTTTGAACCCGGGTTTTGGAGGGTGTACCCTAGCACAAACCACTCTCCAACATTTGGCGCACCAGATAGGGGTCCTTTTCTGTTTCAGCGCCTTCGACCTCGGCCTCGACATGGCCGACGCGCGGCGTGAGCACGCCCTGCGCAGGGCTGGCAGGGTCCGCACGGAGCCCGTCGTCAACGACAACCGTCGTGTTCGAGTCGGCGCCTCCACCGAGATGGCAGTGGGCGAGCAGCAAGCTTCCTCCCTTCATCCGTCCGTTCAACCGCCACCGCGTCTTCGCTCGCTCGCCGTGAACTGCCAGCTCCACAGGCCGCGCTACTCAGGGCGCGTGAGCTTCTGCGTTACCGTCCCACTGCGGCCGGGTATGACGCGTGGCTTGCGCGCATCACCGAGCTCGTCAACGCCACCGGAAACGCCCCGACACCTTCTCGCCCTCTTCCGCCGCTGTCGTCGCGTGGCGCATAGGCAGAACATGGCGCTCCTCCTCCACCTTCTTCGGCCAGCGACGAGGCGGTACCCCGCCGCGACGCGAACGCGCAGGAGATGTCCCAGGGCGCGTCCTCACCCAACCACGCTGGCACTAGCTGCCAGATCATCCAGATGCGCGCAGCCAGTCACGCGCATGATATTCGAGAAGCAACGCGACCGCCAGAACCACACCATCCAGGACGTCGCAGCGGTCGCACGCGAAAACTGGGCCGCTCTCGCCGGCGGCTTCGTCACCATCTGCGGGAGCCCCCTCGCCTTCACTCGCGAGCTGCGCCGCGTGGTATGGCCCGTGAAGTGGAAGCCCGAGTTGCCCCTCGCTACGACGACAACCCCATCCCCATGAAGTTCCTACAACTCTACACCATGGGTATCCAGGCTGCGGGCGGAGAGGACAAGTGCATGGCGAACTGGTTTCCCATGGCCCTCAAGGATGCCGCGCGCTCGTGGCTGATGAACCTCCCCGAGGGTTCCTTCTTCTCGTGGTATGAGTTGTGCACGCAGTTCGTTGCCAACTTCAAGGGCACGTACAAGCACCCCCTCACACTCAACGACTTACGCGGAGTGCGCCAGCACCCTGGCGAGACCCTCCGCAAGTACATCCAGCGCTTCAGCCAAGTGCGCAACAAGATCTCGCGCGCCTCGGACGTCGCGATCATCTCAGCATTCTCCTCCAGCGTCACGGACGTCAGGATGCTTGAGAAGCTTTCCATCAACGACGAGCTCGACACTGTGGTCGTGCTGTTCGACCTCGCCGACAAGTGCGCCAAGGCTGAAGAGGGCCACCTGTTCGACCACAATAACCATGACGCGGCGCCCGCCGCCGCCAAGCCCAAGGGCAAGGACGCCAAGTGCAAGGGCCCCGCCGTGCTTGCGGCAAAGCCTGAGCAGAAGCGCAGGCATGATCGCGACGAGCCCAAGAAGGATGGCCGTCCCAACTGCGCCTACCACAACATGCACTCCCACAACACCAAGGACTGCCACGAGCTCAAGCTGCTCCGCGACGACCGCCAGGTCAGGTGCGGTGACCGCAACGAGCATGGCGCAGGCCGCAACGTCGGTCGTTGGGGCGACCGCAGCAACAACGGCAACAACAACAACTATCAGCAGGGATGGAGGAATCAGCCTCAGAAGGTCAACCGTCAGGCCAACGCCGCCCTGCCGTGCTCCGGCAGGAACAACCTCCCTGAAGAAGACGCTGGGGGCTATAAGAAGCCTCGCGAGGTGTCATGCATCCTTGGCAGGGCCCAACCCCCCTCATCCAACCACCACTTCAAGCAATTCTCCCGCGAGGTGAACGCGGCCCTCTCGGGAGATGAGGTCTCCAGGACCCTCAAGTGGTTATAGTACACAATCTCCTTCGACTCCAAAGATCATCCCAAGTCCACAAGGGCTGTGGGGACCATCCCTGTACTGTGCACGCCCACCATCAACAACGTCGCCATCACCAAGACGCTCATCGACGGTGGCGCGGGCCTCAACGTGCTCTCCGTTGATACATTCGAGAAGCTCCAAGTACCCTACGAGCCTCTGATGCCGACGAGGCCCTTCTCGGGCGTGACTAATGTCTCCACCTTGCCGCTGAGGCAGGTGCGTCTTCCTGTCACCTTCGGCAGCCGCAAGAACTACCGCACCGAGCTCATTGACTTTGACGTGATGCACATCAGCCTACCCTACAATGCCATCTTGGGCTACCCCGCGCTCGCCAAGTTCATGGCGGTGACCCACCATGCCTACGACACCGTCAAGTTTCTAGGCTGCGGCGACACCATCACCATCCGCTGCAATGAGAAGGATGTGGTGCACACCCTCGAGAACTCCTACAAGGCTGCTGCCACCTCCCACGCTGCCGACAAGGACGACGTCGAGCCTGTCGAGCCTGCACCCGCGAAGAAGAAGTAGATGTTCTCTCAGGCACGTGCCAAGACGAAGAAAGTGTCGCTGGACAACAGTGGCTCCAGGCCCACCGTCACCATCTGCAATGGCCTCTGCCCCAAATAGGAAGGCGAGCTCATCACCTTCCTCTGGGCAAATGCTGATATGTTCGGCTGGACAACATCAGACATGCTCGGTGTGCCGAGGGAGGTGATCGAGCACCACTTAGCCGTGTGCCCCAACGCATGGCCCCATGAAGCAAAAGGCACGGCGCCAGGCACCAGAGAAGAAAAAGTTCATCGTTCGAGAAGTTGAGAAGCTTCAGGAGGGACGTTTCATCTGCGAGGTGCTCCACCCTGAGTGGGTCGCCAACCCCGTCATGGTCCAAAAGAACATCGGAGAAGGGCGGATGTGCGTCGACTTCACTGACCTCAACAAGTCTTGCCCCAAGGATCCTTTTCCGTTACCACGGGTCGACCGGATCGTGGACTCCACCGCTGGGTGCGACTTGCTGTGCTTTCTGGACGCCTTCTCAGGATACCACCATATCAAGATGGCGAAACAAGACAAAGAGAAAACGACCTTCATCACCCCCTGTGGAGTATACTTCTACATCTACTTGCCCATCGACTTGAAGAGTGGAGGAGCCACCTTCCAGAGGCTTATGCGCATCGGCCTGGGGACCCAGATGGGAAGGAACGCAGAGACCTACATTGATGACATCGTCGTCAAGACCCGCGAAGCGAGCTTCCTCATGACGGAACTCAAGGAAACCCTCACCAACCCGCGCAAGATAAACCTCAAGCTCAACCCCATCAAGTGTGTCTTCAGAGTCCCTTTAGGCAAGGTCCTCGGCTTCCTGGTCTCCCACCACGACATCAAGGCCAACCCCGAGAATGTCCAGGCCATCGAGAAGATGCAGCCTCCCCGCAACCTCAAGGAAATGCAGCGCCTGACAGGATGCATCGCCGCACTCGGACGCTTCATCTCCAAGCTTGGCGAGAGATCCCTGCCCTTCTTCAAGCTCATGAAGAGATCGGGCCCCTTCAAGTGGACTCCTGAAGCTGACGCAGCCTTCGAGGACCTCAAGAGGTACCTGACAAGCCCGCCCATCATGGTCGCCCCGCGCCCTCGCGAGCCCTTGCTCCTATACTTGGCAGCCACCCCCAGATGGCCAGGGCGGCCCTCGTGGTGGAAAGGGCGGAGCAAGTCCTCGCGAAGAAGCAGCTTGCTGCGTTAGCACCTGCCGATGCCACATCTGAGCCTGCCGAGGCTACATCTGAGCCGGCCAAGGCCACGCCAGCGCCTGCCGAGATCCCTCCTCGGGAGGCCCCTGGCGAGCCACCTAACGAGCCTCCCACAGAATGAGCCGCTGCTCCATCGAAAACGCGCCTCATCGAGCACCCTGTCTACTTCATCGGCACCGTGCTACAAGATGCGTGTGACCATGCACTTCGATGGTGCATTCTCCCGATAGGGAGCGGGGGCTGGCGTCATGCGCACCTCACCAACAAGAGACAAGCTCTACCACATTGTACGACTCTGCTTCAAGCATGACGACAAGGAAGCTGACGACATCGCCAAACGGACATCCCGCCACGAGCCCCAAAGCCCTGACGTATTCGAGGAGAGGCTCCTGAAGCCATCGACAGTGCCACCAGCCGTCAGCGACATGGTGCCTCACAAAGAGCTCCTGCCCGCACCCTCCATAGGCGCACCAGACCGTGGCCCACCTTCAGGCGCTCGCTTGCTGTTGGCGCCGGAACCACATGCTGAAAGCTGGGTCACAGAGTACAAAGATTACTTGCAGAGCGCCATCCTCCTGGAGAACGACACCGAAGCAGAGCGCGTGGCCCTCCAAGCCAGACCTTACTGCCTATGGAATGGCGGTCTCTACCGAAGGCGCCCCAATGAAGTTGCACTGTGGTGCATCTCCGAGGAGCAAGGGCGCAAGCTGCTTGCTAACATACATGGCGGAGACTGCGTCCGCCACTCCTCGTCGCACACCGTTGCCGACAAGGTGTTCCACAACGGCTTCTACTGTCCCACAGTGCTTCAAGATTCCACTAAGCTGGTCCTGTCCTATGAAGCCTGCCAGTTCCACGCCAAGCAGATGCATCAGCTAGCAAAACGGATCTAGACCATTCCCCTCTCGTGGCCCTTCGCGGTCTGGGAGCTGGACATCCTGGGCCCATTCCCTCACGCAGCTGGCGGCTACGCTACCTCTACGTCGCCACCTACAAGTTCATCAAGTGGGCAGAAGTGGAGCCTGTCCGTTCCATGTCGGCAAGATCAGCTGTGAAGTTCATCAAGGGCCCGGTGTGCCGCTGATACGCCTCCAACATATCTATAATTT
>CBMN011747499.1:0-10420 GCA_000582825.1 Hordeum pubiflorum
TCGATCCGGCCGGCCCCGCCCCGTCAAGCCGCGCCGGAGATCGAGGAGGGCTCGCCTGAGGCCCACCAGGCCCCGCGGCGACCGGGGTCCCCGGCAATTCCGCCGCCAAGCCGGTGCGGAGGAGCGTCCCCGCGCCCGCCCGTGCCCCCTCCATCCCTCCCTCCCTCCCGCTCTGCTCCAGGGAAGGGAAAGAGCGCATCTTGGAAGGACGATTTGTCCGTTCGTCTTCGTGGCTTCGTGCCCCCTGCTGGTGCGGTGGGTTGGCTCTGCCCTGCTCCGCTCAGCTCAGCTCAGCTCACGGGGCCGGATTTGGTCTGGCGGTGCGGGTGCGGCTGGGGTGCGAATTAAAAAAAGGGCGAGGAGGGGGAGTGGTTAGTTCTTCTCTTGGCCGCTTGCAACGGGAGCGCTGCTTCGTTGGCTCGCTCGTGCCATTAAAGCCGTCTCCTCCTTCCTCTCTCCGCCCCCCGCGTCTCCCGGTGGTTGGGTTCTTGGAAGATCTGCGGCGGTTCTTGGCAGGGGTTTGGGCAGATTCGAGGAATCTGGGAGGACGAGGAGGAAGAAGAAGACGGGGGCGGGCTCTGATTCGCCGTGGTATTTATGTGCCATGAGGAAGCTCTTCTTCTCCGAGTTGACCTCCTGCAAGGAGACCAAGCTCCAATCCGCCACCCACTCATGGCTGCCCATGGACAAAGGGAAGCTCTCCAAGTTCACTGGCCACTCCAGCTCCTCCTCCTCGATGTAAGCGTTCGTTCTTGCCTCCCCACCATCTCTAATTTCCTTTCGGCAAGGCAGTACATCAGTGCTGTTTGCTACTGAATTGTGTTATGCCTTGGTTAATTAATCAGGTTTTAGTGTGCTGAACATCAAATTTTAGATTTTTAGTGCTGCTAGTTGGTTTTGGTGCTGATTCAAGTGTCTTTCCTTGTCTTTGGGATGCAGAGAATGTCTGATGAAAATGCCAGAGCCGCCGGTGCTCCCGCACTTCAAGCCCGCTGACTACGTCGACATACTGGCTCAGATTCACGAGGAGCTGGAGTACTGCCCTCCCGACGAGAAGTCGTGCCTCTACCTGCTCCAGTTCCAGGTTTTCCGCGGGCTTGGAGAGGCCAAGCTGTCGCGAAGGAGCCTCCAGGCTGCGTGGGAAAAGGCGAGCACGATACATGAGAAGCTCATATTTGGGGCATGGCTCAAGTACGAGAAGAGAGGGGAGGAGCCGATATCTGACCTTCTTGGCTCCTGCGGCAAGTGCTCTCAAGAGTTCAAGCTGCTGGATTTCGTCTCGCAGATCTCCACCGAGTCGCACGGGATAAGCTATGACGACGAATCTGATGAATTCCAGGGCTCCCCGGTGGTTCATTTCCGGATAAGGGATGACATGATTGCATGCGATAGGCGGAAGCTGGCGGCCTTGTCTACTCCACTGTATGCGATGCTTAATGGTGGGTTTAAGGAATCACATCTTGAGGTCATTGACATGTCTTGGAATGGCATCTCCCCTGTTGGCATGCGGGCCATCAGTAAATTCAGCCTGTCAGGAAGATTACCGTATTTGTCAGCAGAAGCTATTTTGGAGATGCTTGATTTTGCTAACAAATTCTGCTGCAAGGGCCTCAAGGATGCTTGCGAGCAAAAGCTCGCTTCTTTTGTTTCTTCCAGGCAAGATGCCATAGATTTCATGGAGTGTGCTATTGAGCTAGGCTGCTCCATCCTTGCCGCGTCATGCTTGCAGGTGCTCTTGAATGAGCTTCCAGAATGCTTGAATGATGAGCAAGTGGTTAGGATATTCTCCTCTGCGAATAAGCAGCAAAGATCCACTATGGCTGGCAATGCATCTTTCTCCCTATATTGCCTTCTTGGGGAAGTCTCGATGAGCATCAGTGCAACATCAGATGTGACTGTAAGCTTCTTGGAGAAGCTGGTTGACTCAGCATCAGATTCTAGGCAGAAGCAGTTGTCCTTGCATCAATTGGCTTGCGTGAGGCTGCTAAGGAAAGATCATGCTGAAGCGGAGCGCCTGTTCAATGCCGCCTTTACCGCTGGTCATGTCTACTCGGTAGTGGGCTTGGCTAGATTGGCCTCTCTGAGGAGCAATAAACATTATTCTCTCAACTTGCTTGACTCTGTCATGTCATCTCGGTGGCCTCTTGGGTGGATGTATCAAGAGAGAGCCCTATATCTGGACGGTGATAGCAAGTTGGAGAATCTCAATAAGGCCACTGAACTGGATCCTACCCTTACATACCCCTATATGTTTCGAGCTGCATCGTTGATGAAAAGGCAAAGTGTTGAAGCTGCTCTGATGGAGATTAACCGGATCCTGGGGTTCAAGCTGGTCCTGGAATGCTTAGAGCTAAGGTTCTGTTGCTACCTTGCTCTAGAGGACTACAGAGCTGCCTTATGCGATGTACAGGCAATCCTCACGCTTGCTCCAGATTATCGTATGATTGGTGGTCGGGTGGCTGCGAAGCAGCTGCGTACGCTCGTGATGGAGAATGTAGAGCAGTGGACGACTGCTGATTGCTGGATGCAGCTTTATGATCGGTGGTCCTCTGTGGATGATATTGGATCCCTCTCGGTCATATATCAAATGCTGGAATCAGATGCTGCTAAAGGAGTGCTGTACTTCAGACAATCTTTGCTGCTTCTCAGGTAACTTAATTAATTTATGTCATTGCAGAGAATAATTAATAGCTGGCATAATGCGGTTGGTTAGTCTATCAATAATTGGCGTTGTAGATGCTACATCACATGGTTTGCATGCCTGGCATGTCTTGGAATGCTAATTCAGTAGATGGCTGATCACTGATCAGCATAGTTGCACATGCCTCCTCCATGATCTAATTCTTTGGCAGTATATGTTAGGACTAATGCGATTGTCTTTGTTCTTTCTCCAGATTAAATTGTCCTGAGGCTGCAATGCGCAGCTTGCAGCTTGCTCGTGAGCATGCGGCAAGCCAACATGAACGGCTTGTTTATGAAGGATGGATACTGTATGATACTGGCCACTGCGAGGAAGGATTGCAGAAAGCGGAAGCATCCATTGCCATACAGAGATCATTTGAGGCGTTCTTTCTAAAAGCTTATGCTTTAGCCGATTCGAGTCTTGAGCCGTCAACCTCAGCAACAGTCGTATCGCTTCTTGAAGATGCATTACGGTGTCCCTCAGATAGACTTAGGAAGGGCCAGGTAAGACTTTTCTACACCTCTTTCTCAGTTCTGCTTAGTTAAACATTCCATGCATGATCAGGATTTGCTGTCTTGTTTCTACTGTGGACATGATGCGATATAGAGATTCAGAGATCTTATACCGTAAATACGTATGTAGCAAACAAGGGTTTTGTCTTGGGCTCACACATTACGGGGTGGTAATTTGTTGACTTTTTTACCTATTGCTTTTGTGTAGTATGCATGTGCATTTCTTCATCATTTGTTAAATGTATAGGTGACTCTTTATGGTTCAGATCAGGTGTTGCTATACATAGCCCTTGTTAGGATGTCATATTCATTGATGCATTGAGTAATGGGAATGGTGCTCTTATACCATTAAAAAATTGTTGTCCTGGTGCTCCTAACATAGCAACTCATTAACCTATCTCTTGAGGGCACTCAAAAAGTGATTTGATTTCTTGTCAAGTGAATATCTTCTTGTAGAAGTTAGCACGCCATACCATCCAGGGTATAGAATGCCATTTTTACCATATATATGGAGCGGTTTGTTGGGTTCAGTAGCTGCTCAAATGGGTTCAGTAGCCTTTGTTCTTTGCTGCATGAATTAAGCTACTTGATTGAAAACTGCTTCTTTAGCACAGCTTGATCCAAGTTCATATATAGATGATTCTGCAACTTTCTAGGCTGAAATGTCCAGACAAGAAGCATCTAACACATATAGTTGTTTCACATCTTACAGGCTTTGAACAACCTTGGGAGTGTTTATGTGGATTGCGGGAATCTAGACTTGGCAGCTGAATGCTACATTAATGCTCTAAAGATTGGCCACACGAGAGCTCATCAAGGCCTCGCCAGGGTTCATTTCCTTAGGAATAACAGGACTGGTGCATTCGAGGAAATGACCAAGCTGATAGAGAAGGCCAGGAGCAATGCATCAGCATACGAGAAGAGGTCTGAGTATTGTGACCGGGATCTAACTAAAGCTGATCTGCAGATGGTCACCAAACTTGACCCCCTGCGGGTCTACCCCTACAGATACCGTGCTGCTGGTAAGCGCTTGTACCTGCCTGGCATATCTAGTTTTTAGATCACCAGTTTCAAAGAAGGTTGAAATTTTGAATATAAAATTCTGGTCAAAGTAGTTCAATTTGTTATTGGTTGTAGCTCATCTGCGCCCAACTCCCAGAGAGAGGGTTTGTTGGTACTTTAACAAACCAACCACCCAGTTCCTAACATGGGCTAGTAATAAGTCAATGTTGTTTTCCATATTCTATTCTCAACCTGATCAGTTGGTGTAACAACCACATATTTCATTTAGTTCCTGAATTAGCTCATCTGTTTAAAGTTCTCTGCCCCTTTTATGCTGATGTGGACTCCTGTATGACCTGGTCCTCAGTTCTGATGGACAACCACAAGGAGAAAGATGCCATCTCAGAGCTGACCAAGGCAATCGCCTTCAAGGCGGACCTGAACCTGCTCCACCTGCGTGCGGCCTTCCATGAGCATGTGGGCGACATCTCAGGCGCCCTACGGGACTGCCGTGCAGCACTTTCCGTGGACCCCAACCACCAGGAGATGCTCGAGCTTCATCACCGGGTGAACAGCCAAGAACCCTGAGCCCGTTGTTGTACATACAGGAGGGGCTCCCATAGCGAAAACCCATACCAGTGTATGTTCTGTACCATACACAGCAAGCAGTAATTTTTAGTTTTGATGGTGTCTAGTGCGGCTGTAAGGATTGTGATCATCAAAACGTCTAAAATTAAGCCACGTGCTATATGGAAAATATTACAATTTCCACTTTTGTCACTTGGCTACACTAACTGGGCAATAGGCTTCAGGATGCAACAATACACTACATCCTGCAGATTGAACCAAAGGCCTGGCTGTTGTGTTCTTCAGTTTTTGGACTGCTGTAAGATCCACTTCTTTTGTGTTAGTAGTAAATCTGTTGCGACATGGAATTTGATTTGTCCATTGTGTTAACATTTTCATGTTTTGTAAACTGCTGAATAGCACTATTAGTTGATCCTCAGACTGCAGATGTAAAAAGATAGTTCAAGTGGTTATTTCTATGTGATTAACTATGGTTAGGGCCTGAAAATTGGATATCATTTATGATTTTCATGGTCGGTAAACTGGTAAAGAACACTACTTATAGTTGCATATGGTTGAAGACTGGAAGGATCTGCATGAGATGGTTACCGTTGCATGTTATTCCCCTGATGGACAGGTATAGTTATTTTCCTTGTTAGTGAACATGTTTAGTGACCCTGAAACTAGATGAGCTTATGTTCTAGTTCTCTGTTGCTTTTGAAGGTTGCAATGGTGCGATCTCACAAGGGAAGCTGCCATTTATTTGATACAACTGGTATGCCACTCTAATCATAGTTAAAAGCATCCGTTGATGTTATTTACAATTAAGTAATAGTAGGATGATATACAAAAGCATTAATATGTAGACATGTAGTAACTTTCTCTGGTGTTTGATTCCACTGATGACTGCAGAAAAGAAGCTACAGTACAAAAGTCAAATAGATCTAAGAATCGGGAACAAGAAATCTGTCCAGAAGAAAATTACTGGGTTCCATGTACTCCCTCCGTCCCACAATGTAAGGCGTTTTTGCAAGCTAACATTTTGGGACGGAGGGAGTACATAATTGTGCAGTGGATGCATCAGGGAGCTTAATAGTTAATACTCTGTTAAGAAATACTCATGCTTAGCCTTCTTGAGATCCGGACTCTAAACTCCATCTGTTAATGTGATGCCACCAATACCACCTAAGCATGTGTATCTCACGCAGCAGTTTGCTCCAGGAAGCTCCTTGGAAGTCATGGCTACTTCTGCAGATTCAAAAATCCGTGTTGTTAATGGCGATGAGCTTCTTCACAAATTTGAAGGTAACATTTCGTTCTCCTCCCATTTTAAAATGTCTAGGACATGTTTGCTGATCAAAATACAGTTTTATTTTTCGTAAATCTAGAGCACATGAACAATGTTATTCTGTGTAATAAAATTTGCGCTGACCTCTTTCCCTTGGAGGGAATAAGCATGTCGGGTCGGCCCAGAAAACACACACAGGATAGAAGAAGAGCACACGGGAGATTTGGGGCACCGCAGGACTTGTGCCTTTTCTCTGTTTCTTTCTTCTCACTAACAAATGAACCGGATAGAATGGCTTAAATAGCGAAACATGCAACACATCCAGCCACACTGGTCTGATCCTAAACTCACTCTCCACTAGCTAGCTACATGCATACACACGTTCTCCACTTGTGCAGCGTCTCGTTAACGGCTGCACAACCCAGCCAAAACAGTATGCATTCAGCCGGTGGACACTAACACAGGTATACATGGCACTTGCACGTCCAGCCTGCATCTTCACTGGGTGCATTGGGGCCGTTCCTGGTTCACTGAAAGCGTTCACAGAGCGACTCAAAGAGCACTTGCATGGTTGCCCTCGGGTACTAACTTGCGGATGTGCTCACGTCACTACCGCTGCATACAGTTATATCTCTGTGCTTGTCCAGCTGCTGATCTGCCTGTGTCATGAAGCAACACATGCAATTTTCCTTGAACCTACTAATGAAATTCTATGACAATGATATACTATGCAATACAAATAAAACATGAACTAGACCTATACAACAAGGCTACTATCGCCATTAACACCAGTGTTTGTTTGGGCCTTTGCATTCACTTTGTGTTTGATATTTTCAACAGGGGTTCGGCAATACCAGAAGCCAAATCTCATCTTCTGTAGCTCCAGAGGGGAAATTTGTAGTCTGTGCCAGTGAGGGCTCCCATGTGTTAATGTGTATGTCTGGAGGCATGACAACAGGCCCCCTCCAAGCAGAAGCAGGGGGCCAGGATGTAGCTGTCCAAGTCGCATGGCCCAGTATAATTTGAGTGTCGTAGCAGCAGACAGCCAGACACAGTGATTCGGACGGCGCAGTGAACTCTGTCCCTGAAGCTCCTGTACAACACAGCTCACAGATACACCGAGAGCCCAGTTTGCGAAGCTGGTTCAAAGCACAAACACCAGCAATCATCCAGTCGAAGCAGTGTCCCCGTCCTTGCCCGACGAACAACCATCGTCTGCCAAGAACAGCGGTCGTAGTCATGGCTGTCCAGCGGCTGTCGCAGGACGACGCGGAGAAACCAGGGTGTTCCAGAATTTTGGTTTCCCTGCTCCGGGTGTGAAGATATCTTTAGTTTTTCACCGCTTGACCCAGAATCTCAACTGGTTGAAAGTGGTGCCTGTTTTCTTTGGTTGGTGCCTGCCGTAAGAAAAGAGCTTAATTCAGAAAACCACACCATTCTTTTCGACTGTTGATATATCCTCTGTAATTGTATGGTTAACAGCCAATACATTTCTTTGTTCACAACATCTTGGTTATTTCCTGATGCTACAAGTCAAGATAGATTCTGTCAGTTCATGTAAAAATTTCACTCATGCCTGTTCTACTTCAAAAAAAATCCTGCTACTCGTCCGAGTGCGAGAGGAAGGGTAAGGCTAAACGGTGATGTCCGATTTGCGTCTTTTATCTATGTATATGTAGTCATATGAAGTAGCTACCTTATCGTATCGTCCGCGGACATATAAGAGATCAATTTTGCTCAGTTGGGTTGGAGATGCTCTTAAAGAGTTTGGCTGACACCATGGTCACGACAGCAAAGCTGATGGTTGAGAGTTTGTCTTTTCTTGTAATTTTTCATGCTGGGGCAACACTGTTTGACCATTTTATTGCAAATATGTAGTAATATATATCACTGCACAGAAAGTTACATACTCATCCCTGCAGCCACACGACTGATGATGGTCCATTGATTCAAACAACAATCGCCACATCATTTATACCTAAGCATGAGAATAAACACAGTAAAGTCATAAGAGGATTCGATGGAGCTGCATGAGTACATTCCTAGCTCAGACGACACGCTGGTGACACTGCAGACTGGTAGTAAGGTAAGCAACTAGCTGATCGATCGAGGCTGCGATGATAAAATAGGAGCCTCGAACGCGCCGGCGACAAGCTGACTGACATGACGACGCCGATCATCAGTTGCCGGCAGCCGGGGGCGGCGGCGGTGGCCAGGTGAGCTCCAGGCCGCCCAAGTCCTCCCACGCGCCCGTTGCGCCGTCGCAACCACCCCACGGCGCAGCGAGCCCGTCGTAGAGGTGGTCCGTGGTCGTAGAGGCCCACGGGAACCCGCCGAGCCCGAGGTCGAACTGCGGCAGGAACGGGAAGACCGGCAGCGGGGCGAGCGTGTCCTGCTGTTCCGGCTGCGGCGAGCCGGAGGAGGGCGTGCGGGGCTCGGCGGAGGGCCTGCGGCGCTTACTGCCGCCGGAGCCGCGGCGGCAGGCGCCACCGACGGGGACCTTGCGCAGCGTGCCGCCGTGCGTCCAGTAGCGGCGGCAGGTGCGGCAGTAGTGGCGCGGCTGCGCCGTGCTGTAGTTGTTGTAGTAGCAGAACTTGGTGTCGCTGGAGCTGCACCGCGGGCACTCCAGCTTCTGCTGCTGCTGGCTCTGGCCGTTGCCGTTCTTCTTGGTCACCGCTCCCTCCTGGTCACCACAGTTCACCACGAGCCGCGCGCATCAGTACGTAGGCCTGTTGCTAGTTCAGTGGAGACGTGGCAGTGACTGACCTGCGCGAGTGGATGCTCAGCGGCGAAGGGGCGCTTGGCGCCGGCGGCGGGGAGGAGCGAAGCGGAAGCTGGAGCCATCGTTTGCCGTGCGAGCGGAGCAGCGCATGCCGTGTCCGACCCGGCCGGCTTAAAACGTGCCGCGGCCTGCGGGCGCGCGCGTGGTGATCACCGGCTAGCTATAGCTCTAACCGCGCTACCGTAGCTAGGCGATTGGCTAGGAGAGGAAGAAGAGAGTGAGACGTAGCGGTCGGTCTGAGCTGGTGGGCGGCGGCGGTGGCGGCAATCAGATCGATGAGAGCAGTTGGTCGTGGCCTAGTAGTAGTAGTAACCTATGCCAATGCGAGGCCGTGTGCCCGGTGGGTGTCCTATATATAGAAGCCGGCGCGGCGGCGGGTCCCCCGGGTGACACGGACGTACGGCGGCAGCACCAGATGCTCTCCTTGCGTCCCAAGGTAGCGTAGCTTCCTCCACCGTGCACGCTGCACGTCGGCGTCGGCACGACCGGCGACGCAGACCCGACGCGCACGGCCATGCCAATGCCTGATTAGCTAGTGGTACGAGTAGGAGCGTTCAGTTCGCCGAGGAATCGAGACCGAACGGGCCGGCGTCCATGGCGTGGTGTGCAGAGGAGGAGACTGGAGAGTTCTGGGTCAGTCCTCGGTGGTGGATCGAATGGAATCTTGCAACTTGCCGCTAGCACCAAAGAAGTCCAGACATGCATGCACTGTGCCGAGATACCGTCGTCGACGTAGCGCGCGCTCTCGTCAGTCTCATCAACATCTGGCATCGCCGCCACTGGGCCACGGCGCCAGGCGGCAGACCAGTGTGTTTGGCGTGCGTTGCGGTGTGGACGAGGAGCGATGGGAGCGATGGGTGCGGGTCGGGGTTAATGGGGACGGACTCGATCGAGCTGGCCGTGCCGGCGGTCGTCGTGTGCTCTGCTCGTCGCGTCACCGTGACGCGGCGCGGGGCCCGGCGGAAGTTGGCGAGCTAGGATCTCTGGGCTCAGAAAGGACAATGCAGGGACATGGTCGGTGCCGTTTTTCCTACGCGCCGTGCTGTCACCCTCCCGGACAGTCATCATCAGCTGCCTGCTTTCCCCAAAAAAACAAAAAAACCCGTGGATTTTTCCTTTTATTTTTGGCGGGAAAATCCCTCTATTTTTCCAACCGCTTGGATCAACATTTTTTAGGGAATCTCCAGGATATAGGAAACGAGCCCCCACGTCGCTCCGCACGGGCGACACGGGCGGCGCTAGCTGCAGTCGCCGACAGCCGCTCCCCCTCGCCGCCGTCGGGGTGCGCCGCCGGTCAAAGGCCGCATGGCAGCGGCGGCGGCGGGGCTTCTCCAGGGCGCGGGCGCACCCGTGGCTGGTTTGTGCGGGAGCCAGCGCGTGGTTCATCCCGCGAACGGCGCCGGCGGTCGGGAGGTCCTCTCCTCCGGCAGGCGGCGGATCCCGAGCCCTCGCGCCCGGATCTGATGCGGCGGTGGGCGCGCGGCCGTGGGGGAGACTGGTGCGCGGCGGAGGTGCGCGGTGCAGGTGCTCTCGGTGGATCTGGGTCGGCCCATGGCTTCCGGCGGCAAGAAGCGGCTCGGGCGCGC
>CBMN011747526.1:0-17938 GCA_000582825.1 Hordeum pubiflorum
TACGTTGGAGACGTATCACCCTATACTACGTGATAACGAACACAACCTCGTTCAAGTGGATGGACCAGGCAGATGAAGCTTTCCGAGACCTCAAGCGCATGCTCACCACCGCACCCGTTCTGTCCACTCCGGCTGAGAAGGAGCCCATGTTGGCATACATTGAGGCCACCTCATGAGTGGTCACCCTGGTGTTTGTGGTGGAGCGGCGAGAGGAGGGAAAGGCGCAGCCGGTCCAGTGTCCCGTGTACTACGTAGGCGAGGTGCTCTTCGCCTCCTAGTAGAACTACCCCCACTACTAGAAGATGTGTTACGGCGTGTACTTCACCCCCAAGAAGCTGAAGTCGTACTTACAGGAGCATTCCATCATCATGGTGAGCACGACCTCCCTCTCGTAAATCAGTGGTCGCCGGGATGCCTACGGCCGGGTCGCCAAGTGGGCCATCGAGATGGCTGCCCACACCATCTGTTACGAGCCTCGCATAGTTATAAAATCATGGGTGATGGCCGACTTAGTCGCCGACTGGGCAGACCTAGTACTAGCTACCGCCTCCCGACTCGACGCATTGGTGCATGCACTTCGATGACTCGAACATGCAGACCGGCTTGGGAGCCGGCATTGTCCTCTACTCCCCTAAGGGCAACCAGCTAAAGTACGCACTGCAGATCCACTTCGTCACCTCCAACAATGTAGCGGAGTACGAGACTCTCGTTTAAGGCCTCCGGCTGGCCAAGGATAATGGCATCTGGTGCATTCTCTACTTCCGCGACTCGGACCTGGTTGTGCAGAAGTTGTCTTGCGAGTGTGATGCTAGCGATGCCAACATGGCTAGCTACCGCTTCCTGGTCCAGTAGATAAGCGGTAGCCTCGAGGGCTGCAAGTTTCACCACGTCCCTCGAGCCAAGAACGAGGCAGTCGACACGTTCTCCAAGATCGGCTCCACCCAGGCATCCCAGTCGACGTCTCCCTCGAGCAGTTGCGCAAGCACTCCATCAAGCCCTCTCCCGACTCAGAGTCCATCTTTGTCTCGGCTGACCCGAAGGGTGTCGCCTCCACCTCGGGGGCTCCCACCGCTCCCCCGGGGGCTGCAGCCTTCGCCCTGGGGACTGCCACCTTCACCTCGGAGGCTGCTGCTGGCTCTGTCCAGGGGACTGCCGGCTCTATGTAGGAGGCCGTCCTGACGGTGGTGGAGGCTCCATCCTGGGCCCAGCTCATTCTCGTGTTCCTGCTAAACGGCAAGCTCTCCACGAACGAAGTAGAGGCTCGACAAGTTCACCACCGGGCTCCTGCCTACACCATCATCAACCACGAGTTGGTCAAGCGTAGCGTGTCCGGCATATTCCAGCGATGTCTTGAGACGGAGAAAGGGCGCAAGATCCTGCAGGACATCCACTAGGGAGAGTGTGGATACCATGCCTCCACATGGGCCATCGTGGCCAAGGCTCTCTACTATGGTTTCTACTGGCCGACTGCACTAGAGGACGCCACCCAGCTGGTCCGCGTGAGCAACGACTGCCAGCGCTTCTTCACAAAGACCCACCAGCTGGCTGCGACCCTGAAGACCATCCCCATCTCATGGCCCATCGCCGTCTGGGGCCTCAACATGGTGGGACCGTTCAAGACCGCTCGAGGCGGCATGACCCACCTTTGGTGGCCGTCGACAAGTTCACCAAGTGGATCGATGCCAAGCCGATCAAGAAGCTGGACGGCCCAACGACCGTCACATTCATCAAGGACATCACGGTCCGCTACGGCATCCCCCAGAGCATCATCATCGACAACGGCACCAACTTCGCCAAAGGCGCGCTGGCATGTTTCTGCTCCACCAAGGGGATTCGGCTCGACCTCACGTCGGTTACCCACCCGCAGTCAAAAGGCCAGGCGGAAAGGGCCAACGGCTTTCTTCTGGCCAGCATCAAGCCCCGACTCGTTCAGCTGCTGGCGTGCTCAGCCGACTGCTGGATCGATGCGTTGCCGATGGTACTTTGGATCCTCAAGACAACGCCCAACCGGTTGAACGTCTTCACCACTTTCTTCCTCGTGTACGAGACTGAGGCGGTCATCCCTGACGGTGTCCTGAACTAGGGGGCACTCACCACGTGGTCTCCCGGCAACAGAGCCGGGCCGAGGACCCACATGGAAGTTCACTAATGGGCCACTCTGGGTAGCCCATGGCATATACCACGAAGATTCCACAAGACTTGGTAATTAAGACAAGTACTCCTTTCCACCGACGTAGCCGACTAGGACTCTTGTTATCCTAGGCCTCCCGTGCATTATATAAGCCGAGGCCAGGCTAATCGATAAACTAAAATACACATTCATCATCATCACCACTAGGGTTTAGACCACATCCTACGATCTTGAGGTAGATTAACTTCGTACATTGATACACTCATAATATAAACAAGAGCAGGACGTAGAGTTTTACCACATTCGAGAGGGCCTGAACCTGGGTAAAGGTTCATGTCCCTTGTCTCTTGTTACCCATCGATCTGATGTCATAGCTCGGGCCCCCTATCCTAGGTCTGTCAGTTTTGACAACGACAATGTTGCGTTCATTGAGAACCCGTTGTGTGATCACAAAAGATCGATGGCCTGTCTGCAGATTAACAATATTTTTTTGGAAAGCGGACTCGTTTTCTCTGTCCCCATATCCTCGAGTGTCGCTTTAACGATTTCTTCGGTGAAATTATGAGGAATTGAGTCGAGAAAAACCCTGTAAAATTTCATCGTGTTCCGATGGAGGAATCTTCGGCAATCTCCGATATACCGGAGGCCTGTCGAATCTGAACGGAAATTTGGAAAAGTTTAGGTCGGGGAGTCCAGCAGTCAGCTCGGACGTCCTTTGGAAGATCCAACCGTTGATCGGCTGCAAAAAAATTATGTCGTCGACGCCTCAAATTTCAGCTCGATCCGACAGTTCAAACTTCAGGAAACGTCTGATGAGTCCATCAATTTTTTGGATTTGTTTTATGTGTGAAATTGAATCTGGCCCAAGTTCATCTTTTTCATGAACGGGTTACCCAACGCCTTTTTGAAGGGAAATTGTTCTATAGTATTGTGTTTTGTTCTCCAACACGTGCTTATAAATTTTAAAGCCTTTTCCAAGGTAATCTTCACCGTCGCGTCGGTGTCAAACCAGCCCGACAACGTTGCTCCACGGTTGCCGACCTGCGCTAGACAGATCATCGCTTCATTGAGTCGAGGTCAACCTCATCAGATCATCACCTCAGCGAGCCGACCAAGAGTTCGACATCGCGAGGGCCAAATAATCATCAAGAGAACATCATCGCCCCACGGATTGCACGGGGATGGCACACCGGCATCGCCGCATGGTCACTTCATCAAGCTAGGCATAGACCACATCACAAATTTTGACCTGCATCGGCATCATCGTGCCGCCTCTTCTTCAATCCAACATCCAACACGCCGAACTCCTTTGACACTTCGGCTGGCATGGGGCTTCGACATCTCTTCATCAACCTACTCCAGGGACTTCGGCGTCACCAGCCGACCAGCTTCATCACGGTAGCCGGACCGGGGTTTTGCCTCGACATATCGGCGGTGTTGTGCTGTCACTTCATCAAGTCAAGCTCTTCGCTCGGGCACCTCGGGGCCAGCTTGGGGGCTGGGACCTTGACCCGTCGCAAGCTCGGCCCACGTCATCAACACTAAGCACATTAACCAACTAATTCGTTTTCATGCTCAACTTTTTTCAATTTTTAATTTCTATGCGGTTCAACCAAGAATTATTTTTGAGTTAAACAAAAAAATTGTTTGTTAAAAACAATTTTGTTTTCCCATGTCAACTCGGGGCTCTTAAATTTATATGAGCCGTTTTATAACAAATGTATTTTCTTCTTAGTCGTTGCAAAGTCTTTTTGTACTACTCCTTTTTCCGACGCGAGTGTGTGGTCAATAGCCGAATAGTCTGATTTTTCTCCAAAGCCGCTCGGGTTTAGTTCACTAAACTGGCTTGAGAAACACTTCGCCTTTGGGGTAGGAGGTTGAAGCCGAAGGCTGGCCCGCTTGAAATCTAGAGATCGGATGTATCATGTTAAAGCACGACCGAATCACATAATAATTTTAAGCTCAATTTCGATTGGCATCAAAAGACTTGATTTAACGTAGACGTAAAGTTTTTATATGAGTTTTTTGGTTTTTCGAGCTTTTGACACCGTTAACCTATTTTTTATGTTTTTGTTTCAGGAGGCAGGACATCTTCTTAGTTCGTGGTGTTATGCCTGGTGGTTCTGTTCGAAAAATTCTTTTCCGACCTACAGCAAACAAGCAAATATTAACCGGTCACCAAGAAAACAAGACCAAAGTTTTGCTTTTGGATGCCAATATCAGAGCGACTGTTCGCTGGTCAGGATGGCATGTGCGAACGGTGCAGCTGGCAGTTTCTTTAGTGGGGGGTTTTTTGGTCCAGAACTGCCACCGGGATTACTCGAGGCGTTCCGCTGGGATTTCGTCACGAGGAAACGTTCTCCAGATGTTTTTTTTTTTTACCACGGCTGAAGATTAATGTCGATGGAGAAGCTGCTGGCCGCGCATGATCTACAGGTGACTAGGGCATTATCATCCGTGACGCTACGGGCGATGCAGTAGGAGCTGGTGTGGTGGCAATCCACCATGTTCAATTGCTGGCCACCAAACGAAGTACAAGACCGTAGGCAATCTGAAAAATTCAAATAAACGAAAGCTGTCATCTCCCAGAACGTGGGCCCTAGATCGTAGTCCTCTGCGATTTACTGTAGATCGTAGTCCTTTGCCATTTATCGCCTGTGCCAAATAAACGAAAGTTTAACAGAAATCCTAAATTTGACATCAGTTTTATAAGCATGACAAATCAAATGTTTAAGGAAATTGTCATCCTTGTGACAACATAATCTGCCATAAAAAAAACGTTCGATCTGTCATGCTTAAAATCTAATGTTTGATTTGTAGCGAAATCCTAGTTTGATGTTAGTGTTTTTCATCTCAGGAAATAAAAAATAACTACAACCAGGAGTAGAAACAAGTTCATAAAAATCACCACAAAAGTAAACAAAGCTGAGATCGTGTTCTACCCTTGTGATCTCCTTTTTGTTTTTGAGCAAAACGTTTGTGATCTCATGCTATAAGTAGAACGGCAAGACAACCAAAACAAATGGGCATTCTTACAGAAACTGTAAATAAAACGGGCAGCCCAGCTCAACAATCATCGTCGAACTATTAATTTAATTAACAGTAATACAACAGATAACAAATCCACGTTTGTCCCAGCTAAAATAAGAAGAATCCTCTACTCGAAGCCAGATTAATAAAGTTACATTTTACAAGCAGCCTAGCCCTCCTAAGGGCACGCGCCTTGACGCCTGGAATGTTTGTTACAGCGACTGCAATAAGAGCCCAGTCCTACTACACGGCAAGGCCGGTCGGTCGCCCATGACGACAGCGGCGGCCTTAGGAGGACGGGCGCGCCCGCTTGTTGCTGCCGCTGCCGCCGCCGTTGGCGCCCATGCACGACGGGCACTTGTACTGCTTGATGTGCTCCGCCTTGGCCGGCGTGATCTTGACACACTTGCCGTGGAACCACTTCTCGCACATGTCGCAGCCGATCCAGAACTCGTCCTGCCCGTAGTTGTCCCCGCAGGCGCCACAGAGTGTCTCCCCATGCTCTTCCCCGCCGCCACCACCACCGGCGGCAGCTCCGCCATCATCGCCGGCATCCGGGGCGTCGTCCTCACGGTCTTCCTCCTTCAACTGGGGCTTGGGCTGCTTCGCCCGAGGCTCGGAGGTTTTCTGCTTTCACAACAGAGGGTGCGTGTGAGCTTGACATAAACAGACGCAATAACAACAGTAAACCACCTTGACATATACAGAGAAAACAAATGAACCATACCATTTTATTGTTGGACTTGGATTTGCTATTGCTGTGATTACTATTGCTCGGAGCCTTGGTTTTACTCTTCCCACTAACAACATCAAAAATCGTGGGAAGCTCATTAATCATACCAAACAGGCGCTTCCTGCATTAAGATAACAGCAAAGCATCAGTAACAACACATCAGGTCAATAGTGAAAGAAACACCAAGAATCTCAGAGCAAGTGGTTCATCTTCTGTATATCAAGCAACTCTAATAAGAACCTATGAATGCTACCAACTCTCATTTAACAATTATAGGTCTTTCAAACCTGCACTAGAAATTACAGGGTGAGTATGAAGCAATGCACATTTTACGAAAGTACCCACGATACCAGGTTAAAATGTTTCCAATCGTTTCACAAAATGACATGAAGCAATGCACATTTGCACAAGTATCCATGATACCAGGTTAAAATGTTTCCAAGCGTTTCATGGAAATTTCTAGTGCAGATTTGTGCAGTTTGACGAATGCATTTTGGTTATAACTCGTAAGAAGTGAGTCAAACAACCCGCAGCAGTCCATTCTGGGCTTTATTGTTAAAACCATGATTAAGTTGTAATTACCTAGTGAATTTCGTTTTAATGCTAGGCATCAAATGTGGTTACGAAAATAATATAGGAAAGAAGGAAGCACAGATGGAAGCGAAAGAAAGCACGGCACGATAGGTAAACAGAACAGTATAGATTCATGGAAGATGAGTGGAAAGTGGAAACCCACCTGTCACTTTTATCGAATCCGAATCGAGCACCAAAGTAGAATGCAACAGATAGCAACCATGCGTCGCTGTGTACTGCAACCATGGACAGCCAATCTTTTTCCTGCATTCCATCTCGTGCAAAGTTGATGCCCAATGCTGGCTCTGGGAGCTCAGGTGGCACTTCTTCAGCAGGTAAATTTACTTCCCAATGCTCATTGGGAAACCCATAAAGGCACAAATTTTCTTTTTCTGCAGATGAGAACACTGAGTTATGTATGTATGGACTCAGAAGAATCTCAAAAGGCTCTCACAGCATTTAGGCTGCGGTGTAACTAGATTACCCCACTTAATCAAAGATATGTAACTGAAGAAACAAAAATGATGATGCTCCGAGCTTGAGTTTGAGTTCGCACATAAGATGAAATCATCAAACCTATTTTTTGAAATAAAGGAAAGACACATGTAAACCTACAAAATGTTCAATTAAACCACATACGCATGGCAACCGTGTTCCTAACAAAAGAAGCAGTATATCATACAAGTAATCAAGGTGAAGGAGGCGGCGTTTTGGCACTCAGGGTCCAGATGAACCCGTTATCTAAGGCATCAAACTTATTGTATGGACCTGTGCCAAAAGCAGTGTAGGCAGAGACATACAGGCATGCAGACGTCAAGTATTGAAGGTCTTGTATGGACCGGACATGTACGTCAGGCCCACATACAAATGGCAGAGTTTTGAATCTCAGCATCTATGTTGGTGAGCTAGACTGCAGATCCGGCGTGACTGATGGTACATGAAACTACGAACTGTCTGTACCATGGTACACAAAATTTCGCTGAGTCGGCATTTTTTGAAGGGAAGGGAAGTCAGTTGTGATAATCTCAATTTGTCATTAAAACATCATGTCTGCTTGTAGGTAAGCCCATCATCATGAGGTGTTGCTTGTTTTGCATTGCTGTCTCAAACGTGTTGTGTTCACGCTGCATTAGCGTGTGTGCTTTGTTTACTATTTAGATAAGCCACAACACATACTCCAAGGGATTGTCGTGAGTCTCGGGCAGCTAGTTTGGGATGGCTGTTACGACTGAATAAAAGGAAGAAGATGCACAAAAAGTTAACGGATCAGAAAATTTGAAGTGTCCCGTGTTCTTTCAAGTGGTCGCATGAGTTTCCCCGTGTGGCTATGTCAAACATTTCGTGTTGATCGTGTGAGTTGATGCTGGTCTGAAACTAACACTCCTTATGAGAGTTGATGCGCGGCTACAATCATGGGACCACCTGGCCTCCTGGGTACCTCGCGTCTCGTGAGGAGGAAGACGAGCAGGTCATGGATCTGGTGGAAGTTTTTGGTTCACTGAGCAGATAGGGCAGGCGTAGTTAATGGCTGCTCCCGAGCCAGTGGCACATAATTTGCGACGACGGTTCATGTACTTATTATTACTGGACAGACATGGGCGAGGTTACTGTACCTTAAAAGCCAACATAATCTGAGATACAGATGAGAATACAACCGCTAGCAGGAATGTCAGCACTGCCCATCAGTTGTGACATAGAGGGTATCTAGACCTGAGAGCCAAACTGAATATCTGGATGAAGAAGAGCTATAAAAAGCTAAGACTAAATCATTACCAAGCCCCAAAAAAACTTGAGAAGAGTATGAAAGATCAAGTCATTTACAACATGAAGACGACACCATTTGATCAAGATAGTACTTAACTGTGTTATGGGCTTAGGAGGGGAAGTCAGCACACTGGAAAAAAGCAAATCCCATAAGATTGACGTAATCAGTCCATTGCAGGAGAATAGACATATTGCATTCCTCTGTTAACAGGATAAAGTTCCCTTTGAGATTTTCCTTGTATTTGGCACACTATGCATGCTGAATGACACCTCAAGATAATTGAACTAACCACCATTCAAATTCATTTTGATCCAACCCTATAGCATTTCGCGGATGAATCTACATAGGCCCATTCAATTCACCGTGTTACACTCCTAGGCAGCTAGAGAATTAAGGATGCTCTTTTGGTCTCCTCCACATTCATAGTAAGTTCCTCAGAAGAATCCAATGGTTGCAAGCTGCAATGGAGCCCATTCCAGCCAGCACATTATAGCGTGCAGAGAGCAGTAGAGGCATTGAATAACAAATAAGGGGGAAAGGCTGATGACAGGGCTTTGTTAGGGGTGCAACTTTACAAAGCATTATAGAATGCAATGCCCTCCACCACCAAAACACTGAAGGAACCAACATCACTGTTCTTTGCCCTATGCAACAGTAGGACTGTACACACACTGGTAGGCAGCAAGCAGCAAAGAACAGCAAGTCCTACTCCTATCATTGTAGTCTGCCAGTCCTTGAAAGTCAAGAACTGCATCAATCATTATTAGGGCAGAAGAATCACACCCCACCAACCAAGCAGGACCCAGTAATGCTGAACCCAACTAACCAAACTCACATAGGCACCAGCCAACTAGCAGCCCACCACCGCTCCCAACGGCCAGTGCCACCTTTTCTACTACTACCAAGATAAGTAGCTCCCAAAGGTGGAAGCTTTCAGCAGGAAGGGACACTGACGAATTCATTGACCACTCAGCCTCTAGGGCAGCAGGGCCAAGCATGTGGAATGATCTGAGCCGTCCGTTTCCGGCCATCCGACTACGGAGGCCTACGTCACAGTCTCCCCTCCACAGGAGGCTCGTTATTAAATCCAACAATTAAGGCCCTCTGCTCGATATTCAGAGGGCTTCACACACAGTGCATATTTTATTGCGAGTTCTTCGGTCCATGGATTTAAAATAAGTACAGTACTAAACTTGCGGGGATGACTCGAAATAAAGTAGAGTTAGTCTGTTAATTCTTCAGTATTCAGAGTAACACTCAGCTAAGCAGGTTCAGACGAAAAGGCACATCGATTATTTTCTAAAAAAACTCCACTAAAACGCCCATCTCTAATTAGTAGTTACGCTAAACATGGTAATTACGTGCGAGATTACGGAAGGGTAATAATACAGCGAAATCTGCAGGGACAGAGCAGCGAACAACAGCAAGGGCAGACAGACGGACAGGCGCGAGAATTCACTCACCCGGGTCGCATTGCCGGAAGAAATCCTCCACATCTGCAGCAAGAACCAAGAAACAAACAGTCAGGAGACCACCCGAGGAACCCAGACAGGGCGAAAAATCCCACGGCACGGCAGCGAAATTCGCAAAGTTCGAATCTTCGGCGGCCGGGAAAGAAAACCAATCTGGCGAGCGAATCTGCGGCGCCCTACCGGTGGTGAGCGCGCGGGCGAGGCCGTTGCGGCGTCCCTTGTAGTCCCGGAAGACCTCCTCCACCGTCCTGGGGTTGTACTGCGCGGCGTCCATTGTTAGCCGCAGAGGATTCGAGGAGCGCGGGGAGGTGGGGCGGGGAGCGGAGGGGAGAGGAGGGGATGGGCACTGTGGTCGTGTTTTTATTTTGACATCTCCGGGGGTAGCATCTTTTTTTTAGGGAGGTTTTAAAAGAGGAGAGAGGGGCGGACGCCAAGGGCGGGACTGCGACTTAAGTGGATTGGAGAGCACTGCGGACGTGTCCGTGCGGGTGGGCCCCACCGCCCGTGGGACGCCCATCCGTGGAATGGAATGGATACGTGTATCTTTTGCTTGTGGGCGGGTGGCGTCAGCGCGCGTGCGTCTCTTTCTCGCCCATTTTTCCGTGTCTTCTTCTTGCTCTTTTTTGTTTTTCTGGACTTTGTGTTTCTTGTTTGCTCTCGGCATGTTTGCTCTCATGTCGTTGGTCAGTTTTTCAGTTGCGAATTACTCCTACAAAAGATGCTGGAGTATCCGTCTTCTGTGAATTTTCATGGGCGAGAGTGTCATCCCTGTCGTCGTCAGCTGCACGGTGGCGTGCCGCGGGGGCCTCTCTGGGGTTTTCCGTGTCGTTCGATTTGCTCAGACAACACATATTCGGACGACTCGCAGGGGGTTTCACGACGGGTGGACCACGGGCGCGTTCAGGGCCACAGTCATGTGGTGTTGTGTGGCGAGCTTGCGTGCAAGGTCTCGTGTGTGAAGGGCTAGACGGACTCCCTCCCCCTCGGGGCAAGTTCGGTCGCGACAGCCGAGGCTTGTGGCGCGCCCCGTGCGCAATCTGTCGAGTTGGTTCGCCCTCGTCGGCCGGGTCATGCATCGCGTCCGCAACGCCGGCTCGCGCGTGGGTCCAGCCTATCTACATTGTTTGCCTCGTGGCGGGTTGTTTTGGGATGTTTTGTTGGCCTCACTTAGGTACGTGCGGGCGGCGCGCGTGGTGCGAGCCGAACGACCCGAGACATCCGATAAACGGACGCATAGTCAGACAGGACCCACATGCGGGCGTACCCTGGTGGCATGACCGAACCGGCTTGACTGGAAATGAACACGCGGGCAGACGGGCCTGGATGCCTCAAAGCGAGTCGGTGTGTGCTGACCGGGTCCATTGGCATTTGGTTCTTTTCCCTAGGTCGGTTACATTTTGCTATAAGTTTGTTGTTTTGTGCCGCACGGCGAAAGTGGTGCACATTCTAGCGGTGTGGCGTCAATTTTGGGCAACCCATCCATCGTCACGTGTTCGGGTTAGGCGAGCCGAGGGCAACCGACGAGTCTTTCCGGTTTCATCGGGAAAGGTCCGGGAGGAGGTTGTCGTTGTCGCGCCATTCCTGGGCTTTCACCACGTGCTTTCCTTTCCCTCGCCCTCCAGGTATTGTGTTCTTCTTCCCGTCGTTCGGTGCGGTGGCTCTTGAGCTCCTGTTCTTCGAAGATGGAGGAGGCAGGCATTCCAGGAGTAGTAGAGGAGTTGCGGGTGGCTCGGGAAGAGGAGGAGTTGCGGGTGGCTTCTGCTATCATGGCAACAGAATTCGCTGCCATGGTAGTGTTTTGCTCCGGGTGGTCGATGTCGTCATCGAGATTCGATGGTGGAGTAGTAACACGCTCTCTCACGCCACCACTACTTTCAGCATTACGGCGACTATGACGGGTTCTTTCTGGGAGGCACGAAGTCAAACGTCGAAGAGGTGTCGTCTAGGCAAGTTGTTGACGTCTCGTCGGACAATGGCGAGGCATAAGGTGGGATGTCGATGACTATGTTTAACCCATAATCATGGGTGGAGCCTTCTCCACGAGATCGAGGAGCATGATCTAGAGATGGAGGAGACGAACATTGGGTAGTGTCAGGCAAAGGAGTTGCAGGTGGCTCGGGAGGAGGAGGAGGGGGGTATCATAGGCCATTAAGGATTCAGCGGTGGAGCACCAACGCGAGCTCTTGCACCACCACTACTTCAAGCATTACAAGGACGACGACGAGGAGTTCAGCCTGGGCCACATGGAGTCCGACGCTGATGAGGTGTCATCCAGACAAGTTGTTAACATCTTGTGAGACAACGACAAGTCATAAGGTGGAGTCGGCCAAGATTATTAGGAAGCAACTGCATTGGTCGCACGGGAAAAATGGTAGCCGACACAAAGTAGGTTAACGAACTTAGTCCCTCTTCAAAGACTTTGAAGGTTTTTGCAATGGTGCGTGATGTAATTGCTTGGACAATTTAATAATCTGAGTTCTCCTTGAAAGCTTTGTAGGGTTCTACAATGGCGCAATGTAATAGCTTGAACAAATGTTTTGGTTTAATATTGTCTTCTTTGAATGGTTGTTTAACATGAATTTGCCAAGTCGGGCAGGCAACCCCGAACACGTCACTCATCCAGATCCCATGGATTGTTTCCCGTCTGACCATCTAGCCTCTAGTGACATCGGTTCCAGTCCGGTGGGCCGGGCTGCGGACCGGTTTGTCAATTTTGTCCTTGGGCATTTTGGGTGGCACATGGCGATATACGCGATGACTCCGAAAGAGTTGACATACAAGACAAGAAGATGGAGACGTGCATGATTCTACCTCCACCGATGTAGTCGACCTAGTTGTGTAAACCCTAGGACCCCTCGTATGTTATATAAGCCAGGGGTCGAGCTCGTCGTAGGACATAATCTCAATCTCTCGGTACTTTGTACCTTGTATACACCCCAACGCAATAAAGCAAAGAGCGGGACGTAGGGTATAATCTTCACCGTAAGAGCCCAAACCTGGGTAAAACCCTTGTCTCTGTTACCATATCACCAAGTCGCCTACCTAGGATACTCTAGCAAGGGATTTGCTAGATTTAGCTACGATGGTGCTGGCCCATACAGGTCCTGCTAGGTGAACGTTGTGACACGATGGGAGTTCACATCAATGATCAGATTGGTTTCGGCGTGATCTTCGTGCCGAGGCAGATGTTTTTCTTCGGCATCGCCACTCGTCTTCGACCGAACTGGGCACCTCGGCCATGTTGAGACCTTTGCTTCAGGCCAGATCGCAATAACATGGAGTACACAACGGACTGCCGTAAGTTGATATTCTCGGGTTTGGCATCTCACCAGATCCAAGAGTAGTAGATAACGGATCTCCTGGTCTCAATGTCAAATTAGATCTCAGAGCTATCGGAAGAAGTCAATTGTTTCAACCCACCCACCACCCATCTCGCCGCCAATGTTGAATATCTCACCGACGTCCTCGAAGGAGCCACCGAGGATGAAAATGATACGGAAGAGGAGGTCGACGAGTCTGCGGATAGCCGACGACCAGGCATGGTACCCTCACGCAAGTGGCAGGCGACCTCGACTTATTACTATTACTGGTGGACATGCCAAATGCCAGCAACAGCAGTGGCGGCACCGATGCGGACAACAATGACCCCAAAGTCCCTCCACGTGAGGAACCACACGCTAAGGATAGGGAACCTCGGTCTTTGAGTGAGTTTGGTCCTTACAATGAGGACATACTGAACGAATCATTTGGTAGCGCATTCTACGATAAAGCTCGACTGAGTCTGCTCAGGTCGGCTAGGAAAATATCCGAGGATATCAATGAGTTGCATATGTGAATTCAATATCTTTAAAATCGCTGGCAGCATGTCCTCCAGCACGAAGAAATCTAAAGAAAAAGAGCAAGCGAAAGGCGACCAAGCAGGCATCGTCCAATCATGTTCCAAACCTGACCAAAGACTTGGACGCTGCCACGGACCAGAGTGCGGTCTCTAAACGCGGTTGGACTAAATACCTGCACCCTGGTGCAGGAGATCGGCCTCCCGCTTGATGGCTCGCGGGCCGATACGGGCAAGCATGCTCCCGAGGTATCACGTAATGTGGGCAGCTTAGACTCCCGACTAAGGGAGAAATCGAGCTCCCACCCCAAGGGGTAGTGCCTAATACAGCCTGAGGACGATGCTCCTTGGGCGATCTACAAGGTCCGACGCAATGCACCACATCCCTATTACCACTATGAGATGTCAGTGGAGCATGCGGCTTAGCTACGCGACCAAGCAAGGGACATGCACATGTCGGCTTTCTCAAAGTACGCCAAGCCCGCCGGCATCAATGATATACGTCATACCGTTGAGGCACTCTCGTAATTAGGGGGCCATCTGATATGTGCCGTACTTGCTTCTTGGACAATATAATCGTGTATCCCTTCCTGTCAAACTTTAAAATCACAAATTGTGATAAGTATGATGGTACCATGGATCTTGCGATTTGGATGGACGATTACCACCTCGCGGTTCAATATTAATGATTATGATACAATGAATAATGGGTCCCACAATATAAGCTATGGTCAAATGATATCACATTGTCATAGTTAACATGACAAGTAGTGAGTCCCATAGAGTAGGAAACATGTCAAAGGAGACAAAAATGGCCTGACCTGACGGCAACTCGCGGAGATGGCGCACAAGGGCATGTGGCTAATTTCTTCTCAAGCCTTGGTGGCACAACCACAATTCTAGAAAATCTAGTGGCAACCTTCAAATATCCAGACAGGATAGTGGCATTGATTTTTTTCTTTTAATTTACATCCAGGAGTAGTACTAATATGTTCGACAACTGGTTAGTCATTGTCCATTCCAAATTGAAGTCTCGAATTCATACGGAAGTTTGTGCTTTACTTTGTGACATTTTGAAACACTTCTAGGACATATTTGGATGACAGCCACTAGCAGCCCTACCAATTTATCGGTGTTGACTGGACGCATTGCCGTGTGTTTGGATGGGAGCCAAAAAATTGGATCCGCGCTAAAGTTTTGGTCATCCTTTCAGTTTCTACGCCAATCTGTTGGCGAGCCCGCAGTGGCAAAATAGTCCATCAAAACATTGGTGAGCCCTTATTTGGTAAGGCTGGCATATGCGACATCCAAACATCTTTGTAATGACTATTTATTTATAACAAAAGGAAGTTCCAAACTTTGGTAGAAGGATTAATAAAAGGCTATGTGCATCTATGCAGAGGCCAGAGGTTTTACCCTCTTTTCGGAAAAATGTAATCATGCAATAAAGCTGGCCTTTATAATCCTATAAAAAACTCCAGCAGCCAGAGCGCAAGTGGTTTCTTATTCGGCGGGACCGACATGTGAGCCAATAACTTGTAAAGTTAGGCCACTATAGAACCTTTTTGATGCAACAACATCTGAGCAATTGCTTTGCATATGGGCCTGGAAATGATTGAGGAGTTTGGCTGCAAACCACATTGGAGCTTACCCAAGCTTTTAATGGGGTTATTCAAGTTTGGAGCCATTACACTACAATTTTGGCTGATTGTTTCCAATCTGTTTTTTGGATTGGCAAAGTTTCCTTGCAACACTGTCTACGGGAGGCAAATTATGTGGTGCACATCCTTGCTAGATATGTTGTAGAGTTGAATAATTCAGTAGTTTGGGATGGTGATCCCCCTAGTATCATCGCCAGTGATGTAATGAACGATGTATCCTTGTTCATGATGAAATAAAAGTGCGCCATGAAGGATTTCCCTAAAAAATGTTATTATGTATTTCCATCGGCATACAAATTGCTATCTCATGGTATTATTCCTTGATGGCATAAATCTTCTGGTTATAATCTCTGCAGATGAGGAAAGTCCATATGAGAGTTCCTCCCTAACCCGTTGCTTGGTAGGTTCATCCACTGGAAATCTTGGCAACTTAAGGTTTATAGCATTGCACTTCTTGCATGGGATTTTATCAGACAACTCAATTCTTTTCAAGCTGACCGCTTGTTCCATGACAAGCCTAATATAATTCATCACCTTCTCTTCCTCCTCAAACCCTTCCATCGCCAACAACTTTAGGTTCAAGTGCTTGAAAGTTGGATGTTTCCCATACAAAGTTGATCTTGCTGGCACTATCCTCGTTGTTATTGAGTTTACATGAATGCCGAGATAACTTCATGGACCAAGAAAAGAAACAACAAATATTACATTAGAAGTTGGCATCAACCTTCCAAGGATAAACAGAGTCCAATTTAGATCACACTCAGCAAAGATATTGTACATATGCTCATCTCTCAGATGCACAATGGTCTGAGGTGTCATGGATCTTCGGGTTTAATACAAATATGTCATAAAAGAAGAGTATACTATAACATGATAAGATGACACGCAAATCTGAATACACATGTATACCTTGAATTTGAAATAAAGAGATAAAACTACATGTTGATGGAGTTGTAGCAGAAGCTCACCATTTGTGCGAAAATTTAAATGCATAACTGATAGATTTTTGTTACTAGATAAACACTAGCTTAACAAAAATGGTATCTGCCAAGACCGGGCAGGAGAGACCAAGCATACTTGATCAAGCTAAGGAACGCAGCCAAAAGATACCCGGGGTTTCGCCGTACCAGGTATCGTAGACAAGTTGCCTCGGTTTAGGAAGGCAGATTAGGTCAACTTGTATGCACACAAAGCGGATAAGTTCAAGTGCGCCGAGCTTCGAGCTCCGAGCATCAATCTCTAGGGCATATTCATGGACCAATTCACATGATCTCAAGGAAAGGAGCTTATTGCAAGTGTTAAGGAGATTGGTGACATCTGAGCTTTCAAATGCAAGGTTATGTAGGGTTAGTTTTGTGAGCGCTTTGAAGGCACTAGGGCAAGCACTGGAGAATGACATAAGTCGCTGCCCAAATAGGGCTAATTGGGCATCACTTGGACAATGAATATCCGCACACGTTGCAAACTCGAGTCATTCAGTTTCGCCGCTCTTCACGATGTTCCCGTCCGCATCGCCGATAGAGGTCAAGTAAGGGTTTATCATGTAGAAGCTGAGCTGCAGTCTCTTGATGATCATAGCGCATGCCAATGATGGAGGAAACAACAGTGAGCATATCGTTGCATATGTGTATGCCTTCATTGTCTGATCTATTGTGCGACCAGTGTCGTGGAAGTCCGTGACGATGATTAGTGTATGAGAGAGTTGGTATGGGAGGTGCCTCCATCATCTCGCAACCGTGATGGCCTGGATTGCTACTCGCAAATCAAGGCACTCAAGGATTTCTAGTAGAATATCATTCTGTAGTGCACTAATTCTATCTTCGTCTTCACTAATTCTATTTTCACCTTGTATTGCACTAATCCTATCTTCGTCTTTGATTTGTAAAACAAATAGTTGAAGGAAAATAAGAGTAAATAGTAGAGAACTACCACAAAATTGGTGGGTTGTTCCAAAAAAACCAACCGAACCTTAAGATTTAAGTGAGGTTATGATATGTCCATTTTGCATCATGTTCTCCTACTGTTATTTATAATGATTTTGATCAATATTTCACTTTTTGATGCAATTATTATGCCTTTTCTCTCTTAATTTGCAGCTCAAATTCTGGACCTAAAAGAGCTACAACAGAGATAGCTATTCTCCGGAGCTCCAAATGACCTGAAATTTCATGAAGATTTATTTTGGAATACATAAAAATAGCGGAATAAAGAAGTACTAGAGAAGACCCACCATGGTCCCACAAGTCTTGGGGGGGCGCTCTACCTCCAGGGCGCGCCCAGCCCCCTTGTGGAGCCCATCGAGGCCCTTCGGTGCCCATATTCTTCTATATGAAGTTGATTTACCTAGAAAAAATAAATCAAAAGAACCCTTTCGGAATGAAGCACCGCCGTCTCGAGGCGAAACCTGGGTAGGAGCACTTTTGCNCTCCGGCGGAGTGATTCCGCCGGGGAAACCTCCCTCCGGGAGGGGGAAATCGAANNNATCGTCATCACCAACGCTCCTCTCATCGTGGGAGGACTCATCTCCATCAAGATCTTCACCAGCACCATCTCATCTCCAAACCCTAGTTCATCTATTGTATTCAATCTTTGTCCAAAACCTCAGATTGGTACGTGTGGGTTGCTAGTAGTGTTGATTACGTCTTGTAGTTGATGCTAGTTGGTTTATTTGGTGGAATATAAGATCTGAACATGAATATGATTTGTGAGTAGTTATGTTTGTTCTTGAGGACATGGGA